>JAWZYV010012903.1:0-141979 GCA_038373885.1 Cheiracanthium punctorium
CATTGAACGTCTGTAGTATGTGGTGGCGTACGTGGATTATAGAACGGATTATAGAATCTGTTGTTTGTACGTTAAGCAGTCCCAATAAGAAAATTCTTTCATAGTAGATACTTCAGAGTACTAGAGTAAAACGTGAAGCTGAATTAGCCGAAGCACACATTTTGAACCAGAACGCGTTTTGCACAGTGTAAGACGTGGTGATCACGTTCTGACAACCTGTGTGTGCTACCTGGGGCATCAGCATAAACGCCGCACTCGAAGAAAACAGTCCAAGAAAAATTAAAACTGTACAGAAACGCCGCATTGGCGTAAACGCCGCATTGGCGCCGCACTAAATTAAATTGCATGCACATGACCTTGAACCTCACAGTTGGAAAATTTTGCTCTGTGTCATGATGTATGGCATTTCATTTAAGAGAAAAAATGAAATGAAATCATAATATAAAAATAAATTATTAAGTAAGAAATATGAAAATGTACTTACGTTCATGAATTTTGATAATTATGCGTTAAAGAAGTCCATATATACGTAACACTGATACTATGTTACTGCGAAAAAGGATCCAACAAAGAAAAAACAAAATGAATGAAAGATGAAAATTTCAAATTTTACTTTTGCTAAGAGAAATCAAAATTTACATTATGCGAAGCCCTCAAAGTCTGAATCTTCCGTATCAGAATTAAGTAAATTTAGCATATCCTGATCTAAATCAAGATCCAAGTCTGCGACATCGTCAAAATCATTATCTGGGGGTATCATTGATTTATTATCTTGAGTTATGATTTCAGCTTCTCTGAATCCTGAAACTATCGACGATATTTTTACAGACCTCCATGCACTTTCAACCCATTTCGCAACCTCTTCGTAAGATGCTCGTCGCATTTTGCCGCTTTTGGTGTAAGTGTGTAATCCTTCACTCATCCAAGGAGTAATCCCACAGCTTTCAGACTTCAGCTTTGAACGCTTTATTTACAGACAAATCTGACGGCTGTAATATCTTCGTCAATCCGCCGGGAATTATTGCTACGGTTGTAGACAACTTCGGACATCTATTTTTCACTGATTCTAACAAATGAGAACGCATGGAATCCATAATTAGCAATCCTTTTGGTTGAAAAAAGGATCCTTTACGACACTGCCAAATTTTTTGCAGCCACTCATACATGATTGTTTCGTTCATCCATCCCTTCTCATTTGCACAAATAACTATGTTATTAGAAAATCCCCCTTGGGAATTGTTTTCCTTTTAAATATTATCATTGGCTTTAGCTTGTCACCATTTGCGGCACAAGCTAGCACGCACGTGAAAGATGTTTTCTCATGTCCCGTTGTAAGCACGGATACAGTTTTCGCACCAGTTTTATCAAACTTATTCTGTTGGCAGGAGAGTCAAAAGCTAACGGGGTTTCATCTAGAGATGGGGAAAGAATGAACACCCTGTTCTTTTGAACCTGTTCTCAAGAAAGAACGGGAACACCCTGTTCAGTGATCACGGCAAAAACATGTTCTCAGTTCATTAAGGTCCGACGCTTCAAAATTTTATGGCAGGCAAGCGTGTTGAAAAAAGAAATTTTGGAAAATGCCTTAAAGGTGAAATTTCTCATTGAAAGGCACGATTAATATTTTTTTGCTAAGAAAAATTTAAATTCTAGGGGGGCAGACCCCCCCCTCCCCCACATTGGCTACGTATCTGATGGTGGGGACAGAAGTTCACAATTTTAGCTTTATCAAATTCTAATTGTGGAATCTTAGTTATTTTGAGAAATAATGATAACGAAGATGATTATCTGGGGGGGGGGATAGAACTTTTAACCCAACCTACCATAATTTTAAAGAGGACCCGGGTTAATAATAAGAATATTTCTTATATGTTCAATACGAAATGCACTCACAGGAAAACAATTCCTCAATTTTTATTATTCCAGCCAAACTACTCAATTTGAATCAAAGTAAAAAATTTAATAATAAAGAAAATGATAGTCTGAAACATAAACAAATCGAAAAAAAATATTTTATCAACGTCAAACAATAATATAAGCATTACACTATCTCCATATAAAACGCGCCTTCGCTTCATACGCTCTTATTGGCTGAAAATGAACCTGTTCCGGAGCAGCCTCTCCTATTGGCTGAAAAAGAACACGTTCTTTGAGTTCTCCGAGCAGTGAGCGGGAACACCTAGTTCTTTGCACCTAGTTCAGCGTTCTTTTCCTGAGCTGGAGTTCTTTTTCGGAACGGAGAGCTAAGAGCGGGAACGGGGTAAAAGGCGTTCTCTTGCTGAACAGGTTAAAAGAACTGTTCTTCGGTGAAAGGTGTTCTTTCATTAAATCTGTTCCCTGTTCTTTTGCTTTAATTAAGTTCTGAGCTAGGGTCAAAGTTGTAGAATTGGAGTCAGAAGCAAGGCCGTACTTAGACGGGGGGGGGCAAGGGCGGATTAAAGGGGGGGGAGGGGGCGACCACCCCCCCGAGAAAAATGAAATTAATGTAAAAGATCCTATTTTTTCTTCCAAAAAATGGATGTATATGTCAATCCTCTAACTTACCGCCCCCCCCCGACAAAAATGCATTAATCCGCCACTGGGGGGTCCTATGAGTTCGGACGCCGCTCCCCCAAACTTATTACATTATATGTACATGGTGTATTTATACAGGGACGTAGCCAGAAATTTTTTTTCTGTGTGGGGATGGTGAGGGGCATGGGCGCCGGAAGCATAGGGCAAGGGGGGGCAATGCCCCCTACCCTGGATTTTTGTATGCAGTGTTATCCTTTGCTTTTTTGCTCTTTCCAACATGGTAACTATACGTTGAAGTAGTCTTTGCCCCCCCCTGGGAAATATTCTGCCGGCGCCCATGGTGAGGGGTATGAAATGCAGTGATGTATAAATGAACGAAATGTTTCTGAAGTAATAAAAAAAATTTAATCTTGCTAAATTAGACAGAAATTTTAATCCGGAAAATTTTATCCTGATATACGATGCTCCCCGACTCCGAAATTATTTTCTAGGTATGGCCCTGGTCGGAAGCCATGTAATTTTATATGCCAAAGTCGTATTCATTTTCTTAAATCGTAGTCGAAGCAATCGACATATTTATACACGCGTATTATTTTTAATCTGGAGCCTGATACTTACAGCTTTTTAAACGGAGTCTTTAATTTTTAAGCTGGAGCATGTACTTTTTTACATTTTAAGGCGCAACCATTTCCCAATGCTGAAAAAAGGGCGGCCGTTGCCATCGCTCGACTTAACTACTAGCAAGAGGGCGGACGATCGAAACGTTCATCGCGTGCCACAGATCTAGAGACCCTTTTTTTGACGACAGCTGGCTGTGCCCATGCACAGCCAGCTGTCATCAAAAGCCAGCTGCAATTAAAATATTTTTACAAAAAATTACTGTTAACATACTTGATTGAAGAAAGCCAGAATGTTGGTTGCAAAGTTTTTTTATAACATTTTACAATTGTTGTTGTTGCTAATGCCCTCTGGCAACCCGCGGGGCGGTGCCAGATCCCTCAAATAGGCAGGCGATGGGCGGAAGGGGCTGCTTCCATTTTAATGAGCCCCAGTGGGAGGAACTCCGACTCAGCTTGGGGTCCCCTAATTTTGAACCAATTCCAGAGGAGGGACCCACCCCCTGAAATCGGCACCCCCAGAGGTATCGTTTAACAATTTGGAGGACATTGAAGCCACGACGGATTTTACGTGGACCAGCTAACATTAGGGCACACGGTCCCACAGCAGTCGAGCCCAGAGGAAGTTGACCCTCCCAAGCACTGGCCAATCCGGATGCTGCTTCACTTTTCGTGTTCTTATGGCAACGGAGTTTAGTGCACAGACCACTGCGGGACGTTTAATCTTTGCAAACAAAAAGAACTAGAACCAGCTTTGACTTTTGCTAATCACTGGGGGTTTTACAATTGTACTAAAGTATAGTACATGTTAAAAAGACGTATATTTTCATTTTTAAATTGAATAAAATAGTCATAATAAAGCTACCATGAATAAAAGAACCTGTTCTCAAAAGAACAGGAAAAAGAACTGTTCTTTAAAAAAGAACGGGAACGGTGAACAACTGTTCTTTGAAAATAACGGTTTTCCCCACCTCTAGTTTCATCCATATTTATTATTTGTGATAGAAGAAGTATTTTCTATTGAATATTATTTCTTACGTATTCCAAAAAGGATGATTTTTTTTCTTGCCAGTCCGTTGGTAGTTATTGTCCAGCCGTTGTTCTGGTACGCACAGAAATTTTCTTTCTTTTCATGAATCTGCTGCACCAGCAGGGTCCTCCTTTGAAGTCCTTTATATCCAATTGTTGTGCCATAAGCTTCGCTTGTAAGTGAATTTTTACAGTCGAAATTGCCATTCCTTTTACTCTTTTCTCCTTTATCCACTTTTCAAGGTCGTCTTCAAGAATTGGCCATTTTACAGTACCACTCCGTTTAGCACGTTTATGCTGTGGCATATTTTGGAGTTCTGACTTTTTGGTCCTCCATCGTCGTATGCAGCGTTCATCCACTTCAAATTCTCGAGCTGCTGCTCTATTTCCAATTTCCTCACCACGAGAAATTACGTTAAGTTTAAAACTAGCTGTGTAACTTTTATGCCTTTTAGGAGCCATCCAGAAAAATTATGTTAAGCTTGTTTAACACTATACAATTCGACGTGTACCACGAGATGATAACCACGAGATCTACAGTGTTGCCAGTTGCCATGGCAGAAGAATTATAAATGAATTCCCTAAAAATTTCCTCCCAAGAAATAAAATTTCCTCCATTTCCAAATGCCTAATGCAGTTTCGACCAAATCTACTTCTTCCATGAACTGAGCTAGCAAACCTATTGGTCAGTTTTGGTTCACAAACGCACTGTAACATTACGCTGAACTGGCCGATTGGTTGCCTTTTACCTCACAAACGGCACTGTGAAGGCTTTTCCTACCCTTTTCCCCTATTCCTCATATATAGCTGAAAATTTTCTCGATCTGGCAACACCGATGTTGAAACTGAAAGAAAAAAAACTGGGACAATCATATAGGACGATTATCGATGCATTGTACAAGAGCAAAATGAAATTTGCCTGTAAGATAGCGCTATGAATCATAATCATTAATTTTTTATTTTTCGCATGCGTGCGCACGTGGCGAGGAAGCTGCTTACGCTTTGCGTCGTCAGAGACGCGAGAGCGCTAATTATTATAACGGGGTGCAGTATTTTCCGTTGAGAGGCTAACATTGTTTCGCTGCTCTGCCGCTTGCCGATGATCGTTCTATAAACTCTTAGTCCGTGGAAATAAAGAATGTAGTTGACGACTTGGCTATTGCATTCGTATGCAAGATACGTGGAGGCGTGACAGTTTTCCGAAAGAAGCACTGTGGATTTACAAAATAAGGGGAAGGGGAGAGGATGGGTTCTGAAAAATTCATTTAAGGACAGAGTTCCTCGAAATCTGACGATCTTCTACGTACAGAACCAAACTGATAAGCTAATATTTGTTCATGTGAATGGATATTTTTTTTGGCACGTAAGCGCCGCATCGTTAGAAACGCCGCGGCGTTTCTTCCAGAAATTACGGTACCTTTATTTTAAAAACATTAAAGCGTTTAAAACTTTCTTTAATAGGGTAGCTCGCATTTGAATTAAATTGAAAAGACAAATTTTCCCTATATATAAAAAGAGAAAACTATTAAGATTGAAAGCATAACAGAACGATGTTAACTACTTGCTGAAAAAATAAAGCAGTGGTGCTAATTACTTGCTGAAAAATTTCTTTTCTAGTCTTGTTTCATGCAAATTCGATCCCTTGATATAACAAGTATCTATACATGTGGCCATAAAAGTGACTATGGCTTTTACAACTTAAATATTAAACTTAGACATACACCGAAAAATACGAAGTGGCGTAAAAAAAAAAAAAAAAAAAAAAAAAAACAGAATTTTATGAAAATCACAAAATTTTCAGGAGATTAAGTTTGAAGCCACATAAATTTAAATGCTTATATTACCTTTCCTCCCATACTCCTCCTCTTCTTTCTTCTAAAGAAAATGTTTTCACTGAGCGAAATGTGGCCCATATACTAATGGGGGAGATGTTCAAAATTTCAGTATTTCACCTTAAAAAGTTCCAGAGATATTGTGTACAGAAAAAAAAAAGTGGATGCCGGATTAATGACGAATTAAAATATAGAGCAAGAGTGAATGTCGATTTTTGTTATCAAAATAATAATAATAAATAAGTCTTTTTTGTGCGAAACTCTGCCTTTTCCACAGTTTTGGCATTACCCGAAATTTTGTTCTGGGTACGGCTCTGAGCAAAACACTTTAAAATGATATAAGAATAATTGGTTGATATGTTCTAGTATTTGTTTTTATAACTGAAGGAAGTGCAGCGGCAGATTGAGAAGCACTCAGAAATAGTCTGCACACCTTCTCAAAATCTGCGGTGACTATCGCAGCTTCGCCAAGTTTCTGCGACAGGGGATACGAGTAATTGACTGCTCTTAATTTTCGTTATTTACAGTACAGCTCCAGGAGGGGAAAAAGAAGGCCCACTTTCTCTCAATTCGACCTTCGCCCGTCGTAAAGTTATAATATACCATTCGTTTTCAAATAACGTATACTTTAATTTACTATTCATACAATTCGCATAAGTGGGAGTCTTCACATTTAATTCTACATCAAAGTCGTTGTTTTTTTTTTTTCCCAATGGAAAACCCCTATTTTGACTTTATTAAACAAAAGGAAAACTTTCAAATTACCCTAAATATAAATTTTCACCAAATTTTCTACGAGAATTTCCCGAGATACTGCGAATTCTTTTTAGCACGATTTTAAGGGGTTAGCTACAAATTGAAAACGGTATATGGAAGTTTCCAGTTTTTCTCCGCATATCATTTTTACTCGTAAGAATTTAAAGAAGTATTACTTATAAGGAAAATAATGTTTTTAATCGTAATAGGATAATAGGATATTGTAGGGGGTAATGTAATAGGATATTAAAATTAATATAATGTATCATTTCGTGTAATTTCATTAATTTGACATTTGAATTTTCAAAACGATTAAGGGAATGCATTATAGATTATTGTGTAATAAGCAAACTGTTAAAGTCAAACATTGGCGCAAAAGCCCCTCTGTGGGGCCAAGGCCTGCGTTGCCCAACCGCGCCTTCGCGACCATAGGCTCTGGGGTGCGGATGCATATGCCTCGGCCAGGTGGTCAGCCTGACGCGAAACCCCCAGTGTTTGACCCCAAGCAAGCTTGATCCTCATTTTATCGACCCACTCATGGGATGAAAGGCTGATTCGACCTTGTCCAGCCCGGGATTCGAACCTCGGAATGGCAGCGCGGTGCGCTAACCATTACACCACTGGGCTTCAAGCAAACTGTTACTGGTAACTTTTAATACAATTTTTATTTTTTGAGAAATTTGATATATAAAATAACTATTCTGATAGATTTTTAAAATAACTATTCTTAGCTGTTACTTACATTACGAATAAAAAAAATATTAATTTAAAATTACAGTTTCAATTTAACTGAAGTAATAGAGTACCTTACTTATTATTTATTTACTATAAAGAACTTTCCTACTTATAATTTATCTGATGGTGTTTTAATCAACTGACGTGTAAAATTGCTGTATTACAATATTTGTGTTATACAATCTGTATTAAAATTTTTAGCATAATACTACAAAATACAAAATTGTTGTTATACTGTTCTTATAATCTATTGAATATTGTAGTGTTTTAGTAATATACCGATATTTTTCATCTTATTATAGCTTAATTTAATTATGATATTAAGCATATTTAAGTAATAAGAGAGTGGAATTTATCTAAATGGGCTAGTAAAACTTTCGTTTATGAATACATTCTAATTTATTTTGGAAAATTTATTGAGTATTTTAAGGGGCTCTCTTAGAATGGTAAAATGTTTACAGAAACATTGCTAAGAGAGAGAGGTTGTCACCTGACCAATACGAGCGTGAAAGTTACTTTGCAGTAGCCGAAGTTGAAGAATGATTTCATATAAAATAAAAATAAGTTAGATAATTTTCATTCAATATATATAGAGAAAGGAGTATTAAATTTTATTTTATAAAAATAGTTATACAGGGTGTCCCAAAAAGGTGGTAACGGGCTTTAATTCTTTATCTGTTACAGATAAGTGGGCAGCAGTGGAGTAGACAGAAATTTTTCATGGGAGGGGGTTACGACTACTGCAACTCATTTACATGTATACGTGTGTGGGGTAAGTGAGTGAAAAATATACATTTCATATGGCAAGAAATTCCTCATGGGGGGGGGAGGGTATGGAACCCCCACCCCTGGCTACGTCACTGGTGGGCAGTGTAAATTTAAAAAATTGTTCAAAATAAGGTCAGAAATAAGACTCCATTAAGAAAAAATTCCTCTCGTTCACTTACCTCTCATCCTCTCACATTTTAAATTTGTATACGACCCCTGCACAAAAACATTGCCGATTGCTAAAATGTGCCCTATATACTAATGAGGTGACATACCAAATTTGAGCCTTTCATTATACAACGTTGCAGAGATATCTTTAAAGAAAGATGATCCGGGACTGTACATGATTCTGAATGTAAAAGTTTATTGCTAGAGTGGAAAAAAGGATTTTCTTTCGTAATTCTTGTACGATCCCCGAAATGCGATCATTCGACGTGATTTTTTCCCTTCGAGAGCAGCGGAAAAGTGGTTTAAGTCAGCGTTATATTTATCTTCTTATCGCTGAAACTTTTTAAGGTATAATTCTGAAATTTTGAATGTCACCTCATGAGTGTATGAGGCACATTTTACTAATTGAGAATTGTTTTGTATGGGGCCGTATACAAATTTAAAAAGTGTAACTTTTTGAAAATTAACAAGAGGAGTTTTTTCGTAGCTTAATCTTTCTTCCAACCTTATTTTGAATATTTTTTGAAATTTATATTACCCACTTATTTCTAATAGATAAAGAATTAAAGCCCGTTACCACTTTTTTGGGACACCCTGTATATGCGAAGAGAAATTAACCTGACTAAAGCACCATAAAACTTTACAAATCTGTAATTTATTTGCTTAAAAATTTCCTATTTTTAAAATATCAAACATTTATTATTTTTGTGCAAAATAAATCTAACTTACATTATACAGGCAGTTTCTAAAGAGCCTGTACAAAATTTTAGGGGAGATGCACACATCATAAGGTTTAACAATCGCTTAAGAAACCATGACCGCGAACGTCATTTCAACCCTTTAATAACCAGGTGTTCTTGTTTTTTAGTAGATGTGGGCATGGCTTTTAAATGTTAAATTTAAACAAAGATTTTTTTTTATGTGCTAAAGGTTACATGAATGGAACATAAAGGGTAATAATGCTGCTTCTAATCAATATATTTAGCTGACTGATTGTATTAATAAGAATATTATGCATGTAAAAGTAAAATATTGGAATATACAAGATTTTAAAAAGTGTACAGTGTGTAGGCGGAGTTAACTCTGCCTACAATGCGCCTACTACACTGCCTATTTTACAATTTCATGCGTAATATTCTTATTAATACAATCAGTGAGCGAAATACACCGATTAGAAGCATCATTCTAAAATAAATAAAAACTTTGTGAAAAGACACACATAAAATTTTACTTATAAGTAACATCATTTTATGTGTATTTTTTCACAAAGTTTTTATTTATGTTATCATTTAACACCAGTATTTTGAGTGTTTTTTATGTAGAAGCATCATTATTGCACTTCATATTCCTTTCATGTAACCATTAGCACACAAAAATTGTTAAACATTTAAAAGCCACGCCCACATTTGTTAGAAAATATCCAAAAAAGACCTAGCTCTCAAAGGGTTAAAATGACGTTTGCGGTCATGGTTTCCTAAGCAATTCTTAATCCTAGTGTGTACATTATCTCCCCTAATATTTTGTACAGACTCCTTAGAAACACCTTATATAAATAAACATGCAAATTTATCCCTTTATTAATGGATATACGGCCCCCCAACTCATAAAAATAAGACATTAAATTAACTACTGAATGTAAATATTTTAAATTTTGCACAACCATGTAAAACCACTTTCTGCATCCATTTCCGTCGAAATTTGGCTAGGTCTCTAATCATAATTTCTTCGAATATTAATTTAATAATTCATAATCCATATTAATATTTCATTCAAAAATGTAAAATAATTATAGTAAAGTAATATAATAAAATAAAATAAAATATAACAATAGTAAATTATGTTTAGCCCGTTGAGCTCTAATATTACTAGTAAAAATCAGCTTCTTAATATCAATATTGAACGAGATCTGAATTAAAGTATAAGAAAATATTTTAGCATGAGGGAAAGGAAATTTTGGAAGCTCATAACGCATACATTTTTCGCCCAAATCTATTGAAAAGTGGTATCCAGGGTTAAAATGAGCTAGTTTGAAATATGAAGTGAAATTTAGGTGTAGCTATAGGAAAAAATAAAGTCGGTGCGTTTTTAAATATGACGATGGCACCTTGTCAAAATTTTATGTATAGCAAATGTAAGTGTACTTTATTCGTAAACGACTGGTGTATGTAACTTTTCAGTACGACAAACGACGGCTGATTTAAGTGCAAGTGGGCCTTCTTTCCCCGGAGCTGTACATAGTGCTTCTTTTGCAATCGAACCGTTGAGAAGGAAAAGGGAATAACTCCACATTTTGTCGATTTTAAACTGACAGACAGTTTTGCTTTAATAGCAAGACTCAGAGTTCAGTGTATGAACAAAATGTTCATCCGTTTTCGATGTTAGATGTGACATCGAAATGTCAATGAAAAGCCGAAGGGAATAATTCCAGGTCATTTAGATCAATAAAACGGGGTTAATAGAGGAATAAATTCATTACATATATATTTGCAATAATGTCAGTATAATAATATATGAAAATTTAATAACTATGAAGATTTGAGTTAGAACAAAAATAAAAGCATGAAACAGTTCTTTGTTGATTTCTCAAAAAAAAAAAAAAAAAAAAAAAAAAAAATTGATGGAGTTCTTCCTTTTTTCTTCTCACCGATTCAATTTATCTTTAGCGATTTTGTTTAGAAGTTTTTATAGGCCTCAGTTCTTGTCTGTACTGTATACACATCTCATTTAATCATCAATTTGACTTGACTATGCCAAACAAGCAGGGCCCTCTGCATTTAAGGATAATAAAACAATAACATTGTAAAGTATATATACAGGTAATATGCACTATTTGAAATATATCTGTAAATTAACGAAAAAACGACTGGCAGCAAGTTCCCACAAAATGTCCGTTCTGCTTATTAGTTTTCCGTTTTCAAATATCCAGACGGTAACTTTCCGTTTTACTAAATGACTGCTGAATAAAATATCTTATTTTGCCATCCCTAGGATCGATCCCTTAACCTACTGAGTGACAGACTGCTGCAATTATCCACAAGACGCTATATGACTATCTCCAGGTCGAGCAAAGGTTCAAGTGAAGGTTATGTTTCAAAATGGGACTCTGGTGGTCGTGGTGGGGAGAATTTGAAACTCGGGCCAGAGTGTTATCCAACTATTATTAACATAGTCAAAATATTGGATTGACAAGAAATTACCTTCAATTTTCACAGACATAACTAGTAAAAACATTTACTCTCTACTTGATATATCGATGTAGATGTTTTTTATTTTTTGACTGATATGCTGATAAACCTCAAAAAGAAAAAAAAAAAAGGAAAGGAAGTACATTGTCTGCTAAAAATATCTAAAAAAATTCCCTTTTACTGATTTTTCGTTCCCTATTTGAAATAAAACATTGGGAATTACTTTTTAGCCATTCCATTATTTATGAATGTGAATTGAAACACCTACGGAATCTGACGCATGACTGAAATTATGACACCAGCATTCCGCTTTAACTTGCTCAGAATTAAAATACAAATGCCGTTGTAAAAGCTAGTAAAATTAATGAGTACACAACATTAAAACAAACTTTAATTAAAACTATTAAAACTTAGCATTAAAAAGTTGAACTCTAAAACATGCTAGCAGCAAACAAAGTTCTCGCGGAAGATAGCACTCTAGCGTCGTAGACCGGGGTCGCCGCGACTGAAGAAAGTGAGGAGATAGCAAGACTTGTAATTGTCTGGTCTCTCCCTCCCTTCCCGGGGGTTCCGCCTAGACTCTCACCCTAACTTCGGCATCAGTCAGCGTAAGCACATTGCGCATGCGTTTGAAGTTGGATAAAAGGCGCTTCCCAACCTTTTTATCGCCGCGGACCGGTCAATGTTTCATAATTTTACCACGGCCCGTTGAGTGAGGGGGGAGTTGATTGTATTTTAGATTGTTTTGATTTAATAATTTTAATTTAATTGTATGTAAACACTCCTTCAAAAAATACAGCTACAAACACACACAAAATGAATATAGAGTCATTTAACATTTTAACTCATCAGAATGTTAAATCAATGAGAACCCTGAGCTTGTTTCTCTGCAACGAGTCTTCCATCTAAGGGTAATAGGAGACAATGACAACCGAATTGTATTGCTTGTGTCGAGTTTATTTAGTTGTTTTGTTTAGATTGCTGTTACTGCAGAAAACTCCGCTTCATAAAGATACTTTGTTGGAAATAAGAATGGGGATTTAAGTGACTGCAATTTTAATTCATAATCTTGAAATGTTTAATCTATATAAATAAAGCAATCTGTAAACTGTCCGTTTGTCTGTCTGTCTGTCTGTGTCTCGCGTAGCTCCGAAACAGGTAATCGTAGACCTACCAAGTTTTGTACGGTAATTCTCCAAGACGGGTCTCGACACACCTCTAAGCGATTTTTTCGAAATTCGAATTAGAAAATGTTTTATTTTATGTTTTTTCCGATTTTTAGCGATTTTTCTTGCGTAATACATCCATCTTTAATGGCAGATTTTAATTTGATGAACGAAGAATATTGCCTTCCACGGCTATATTAGCGTGGAGCGAGATTACTCCAGAGATTCTCAATGGGGTTGAAATCAGGACTTCCAAGTAGTGAATCTAAAATTTGAATTTTTTTGCACCTAAACCAGGTTTTCATAGGCCGATTCTTGTGAATCGGGGACTTATCCTGTAGGAAAACCCATTTTTCTGAGGGCAAATCAACTACATTTGGCAATAGTTGGTCTTCAGAATATTTTTATCTGTCTCTGAGTTTATTTTTGTTGAACTAGAATCCAGACATCCAAATCCAGTTAAAAGAAAGGTATTCTCATGTCACCGAATTGATGTTTGGAAAAAGTTTCTTTTTCCATTCGCACATCGCGTGCCAGAAATATCTCCAATCATCAGGAACATTTAAGCTCCATTCCTTTTTTCACCGGAGGAAACTACCTAGACCCACTGGTCTTCCAAGTCATTGTCTCTTGAGCGAATGATAAATGTTGCATTTTATGTAGTAATAACCGGGCTTAACAAGTTTTGCTGAGTACTACAAATTGCCAGCTGTTCTAAAAGGGCTGCAAATAGTTTTTCTACAAACACTGAAACCCGTTTACTTAATAATTTCCGTGTTCGAATATTTTCTTGTCAAAGCATGTCACAAAACTGTCCTTTCACCTATCTATATAAATAAAGCAATGTGTAAACTGTCCGTTAGTTTGTCTGTCTGTCTGCGTCTCGCGTAGCTCCGAAACTGGTGATCGTAGACCTACCAAATTTTGTACGGAAATTCTCCAAGACGGGTCTCGACACACCTCGAAGCGATTTTTTCGAAATTCGAATTAGAAAATGTTTTATTTTATGTTTTGTCCGATTTTTAGCAATTTTCTTACGTAATACATAATAATGCCGGTAATTGCACTCGCAAGAAAACGATAGTTACATCATCGTATAGAGGAGAAAATTTTCTTTTAAAAAATGTTTGTTCGGACTGTGTAACATAATTTGCAGATTTTTGGGAATTTTTCAAAAAAAAATTAAATTTGACGCTGACTTTCGTAAAATATTTTTAAAACTGCTGCATCTTGAATTCTATCCGTCATAACTTTTTTATACAGTGGAACCTCGATTTTACGTTTTTAACGGGACCAGTGGTAAAAAACGTACGAAACGGGAAAACGTATAATCGGGGTCCAATAGAAAAAAAAAATGAAGAAAACAAACACACAAAAAAACTTACCAATGCCATATTATTTAAAAAAATCTGTTATTTTTGACTGCTTTTTCCTTTCAAGTGTAATTTCACACATACTTTTTTCAATACATGCAAGTTTTTGCAAATTTGTTTCTTGATTTTCATGTCTGGTTAAAAATTTCTTTAAGGTATTTAAACTCGCAAATGCCTCTGCCGAAGAAGGCATGATTTCTTCTGGATCTTCACTATCTGCATCAATATCGTCCTCACTTTCATACTGCGAAATCAAATCGGAAATACTCTGAATGTCTGTAGTAACATCCTTATCACAATCAATGTACTCGTCAAAATTGATGTCTGCAAGTTTAAATTCATCCTCTTTATTATAGTCTTCCATAGTGGGCTCTTCCGGTGGCACTTCACCGTCGACGTGAGATTTGGAAAATCCTCCCTTCAAAAAAGCATTTGAAATGCATTTTTTATCGACACTATTCCACGCTGATGAGATCAAATGAAGAAGAGCTTCTAGCACGTTTATTTTCGATTTCCAAGCATCCTGAAACTCACCAGAATGAAGTCCAGAAAGGGCTTTTCTTACCAGTTGCTTCCTATAATGCATTTTGAAGGATCGAATTATTCCCAAGTCACAAGGCTGAAGTAAGCTGGTACAGTTGGGTGGGAAAAATTCCATACGCACGTTCTTTAAGTTTAGATTAACATGAGCAGTGCACTGATCCACGAATAAAATTATTTTTCGCTTTTGTAAGCGCATTTTCGTATCCAATTTTCTTACGAAATCTTCAAAAAGATTTTGTGTCATCCAAGCTTTTTGGTTGGCATTGTAATCTGTTGGCAAACTTTTAACATTTTTGAAGCATCGGGGCTTCTTGGATTTACCAATCACAAATGGTGTTAGCTTCTCAGTTCCATCCACATTGGTACATAACAAAACACTTAATCGCACTTTTGATAGCTTTCCACCGTGACAGTTTTCTCCTTTCACCGTGTATGTTCTATCAGGAAATAGATTAAAAAACAGTCCGGTTTCATCGGCGTTAAAGATGTCCTTTGGTGAATAATTACACAAAATAGAAGGTAATGTTTTTTCCATCCACTCCTCAACGACAGCAGTATTTACTCCATTTGCCTCACCACAAATAAACCTGTACGATAAATTATGCCTCTTTTTGAATCGGTCGATCCAACCATTGGATGCCGTAAAATTCTGTATTTCAAGACGAGAAGAAATTTCAAGCGCCTTTTCTTTCAAAATTGAGCCATTGATTGGAATCTTGGCTGTACGGGCTTGTTTGAACCACTCATACAATATCTTTTCAAGTTCCTCAAAAGGAGAGGTTTTCAATGTTTTTCTTTTTTTTGAAAAGTTTCCCAGTTTTTCAGAGTTTAATTCCACTGAGACCTCTTGTTTTAGGATGCCTTGTAACGCAGAATATGCGATACTGAGTGATTTTGCGAGATCAACTTTACTTCCTTTGAAAACTCTTGCTTTTTCAATTATTTCTGCCTTTTCGGCCACAGAGAAACATTTTCTTTTCGACATCCTACTTTTGATTCACGGGAGTAGGATATAGCTAACGGCAGACGATTTTTCCTCAGTGATACTGCGATAATTCTGAGAACAAGAAAGGGGAGCAGGTAGCAACTTTACGAGGGGCAGTCCATTCCACTGTGGGTTGAGTTGAACCCAACCCAAGGTATTGTGGGTGGACGGGTCCATTTGTCACGACACACATTTACTGGCATTCACAGGGAGGGGGTGACTGGAAGAAATGGTTTTGGTAACAAACAACTAGTTGAACATATGGAAAGTATTTTTGTTCTTCTGATTTTTTTTTTTTTTATGGGTGAAAGAAGACAAAATTTCTGAAGGTAATTCGTCTAGTATGACGTACCAAGCGGGAAACATTAAGAGTAAATGATGTAGAATCGAGGTATTTTCAACATTATCGGAATAGGAATTTCTCGGGACCGACAAAAAATAACGTACGAAGCGGGATAACGTACGAAACGGGTTACGTAAAATCGGGGTTCCACTGTATTTCGGAAAAAGACGGAGCACACAATTCGCCCACTTTTAAAAGAAGAACGGAGGGAAAATATGAATTAACAGAATTTTTACGAATTTTTAAGTAAAGAAGGATTTTCATTTCAACAGCAGCTGCTCACAAATTTCGGTTTGATATCTTGCAGTTTGGTTGTCCTGGATACAGTAACAATGATTAAAATTACCAGTTGAAAAAAAAATAACAAATTACTTTAAAATATCTGGGTTTTTGCATGTGAAAAGTGCGTCATTTTGGTGTCACGAGTTTAAAACCCCTTTCGAAACTCAGTCAGAAAACGGATTCACAAGAAAAACATACACAACGCATGAAATAATTCCATATTTTATTTTACGTTGCCAGAAAAAGAATTGAATGCTGTTTTTTCACCAGTGAATTATCCAGCATTATTTTCAATTGAGATTTTAAACGGGACACGTTTTCGAATCGCAAGAAATATTTTGCGGTGCTAAACAGGGCCTGATTATGACAAACAGGGACACCGGGCATCGATGAATTTGGGGGCCTCCATCTATCAAATTAGTTTTATTTTTCATAAAATTTTGTTATAAAAAAGAATATTTCAGATTAAGATTTCAAATTGGGGGCCATTTCGAGCCTGGGGCACTGGGCAAAGTCGCGATTTGCCCGTGAGATAATAGGGCCCTGGTGCTAAATGCGCCAATCTGACAAGAATTATGCATACAAATGTATGGAGAGCTGTTTTAGTGCCAACCATAAAGTGAAATGATTATCGTTTATACTAATGCGTAAATTATAAAAGTCACCAAAGAATAAAAGACTACATTCGTGGCAAATATCTAAGCCGTTTCTTTAAATTAAACATTAACGATTGAAAAACGAAAATATATTGTATTGGTATCAGTAAAAGATAGTATAAGTAAAAGTTAGTAGATATGCTAGGGTTAAATTGATCAATGCACAATATACCGCATTAATCAATATTTCGTGAAACTAAGTGTTCTATTCCTTTTTCAACAACCATCTTACATAACAGCTAACTAAACATTAAGTAATTCTACGTCGCGTTAATATATCTCGCGGTAGTTTCAACAGAAAAGACTGTAACAGAACTTTTTTTTTCTTGGAGATTATGTTTTGTCACAAGTAGTTATGATCACATTTTGGGTAAATGTTCTCTTCTTCCCTTGCGAAGAGCGTCTACACAACTATTTAACTATAAAATAAAACGGTTTTCCACATCTTGTAGTATCTAAGGTGGTATAACTTAAATCTAAAAAAGAGTATGATGTAGAAATGAGATATTTTGAAAGTTAGGAATTTTCGCTGCAAACCGTCACGCTTTTCTTTTTCTGATCGCGAATGACACCGACATAGTTTTTGTGTCATAATATTAACAATGATCTCAGGTCAGTACTTATAATAACTTTACGAATAACTAATGAGTAACTTTACGCCAAGAGTCAAATCATTTTGCTTATTTTTAGATTCCAAATCACTGGAATCAATTCGAATTATAGATGTAAGAAAAAGTTTCGTTCCCTACCGTGCGGAGAACGGGTACGCAGCTAGTAAACAATAAACCAATTTAAAATAGTTACAGGATTTCTTCAGTTACAAAGATATAAACTAGCACAAACCCGACAAAGTTGTAACCCGGAAGAAATACAGCACAGTGGATAAAATAGAAATATTTAATGTTCCTTGGCGGCCCGGTATCATTTGAATTGCGGACCAGTAGCGGTCCGCGGACCGGGGGATGGGGACCACTGCTCTGAACCTTTTACATACTGTATGTCAGTGCTAAACTGACCAATTTGATCCAAATGTCTTAATTTACAGGCGTGCATTTATCTGGCCTGAATGCAAATGTTAGGGGACTACACAGTTATAAAAAATCTGAATTTCACAGACAATATCAACTTGGTTTTCACGAGAGAATCTCCCTTATTGGTGAATAAAGGATTTTTGTTATTTTTTAACGGAATTTCTGTCAAAAAACGAAAATTATCTGTGATTCTTCTGAAAGTTTAGTTCTAAAAGGACATTTTCCGTTCTCTTTCTGGTAACTGCGACTTTGGGCTAATGAAATGTCTCCGAGTCACTTCAGCTCATAATCAAAAGAATACCCACAAAGCTGATTTTAGCAATTTTGAATGCAAGATGTTCGTTGCTCATTCTACTTGCAGTTCAATTTGGTGTTAAGATCCCTTAAACGTACAAAAATATCGTCGCATTACGCATGTAACAGACGACTGCAGATAATTGGAGTATAAGTATTCTACTTAATTCTAAGAACTTTTGTTGTGGGTGCTTACTTCTTGTTGTATTCGCTTGTGATAATTTTATTTTATATCCGAATACCAAATGCATCTTTTTCGTATTCAGAATTGTGAAATAAATTCAACCTAAATATGGAGGGGATGCTTTCGGTAAAGATTTTGCTTTAATGGACTAATAAGTTTCTTACGAATGGATTATGAAAATCTCGTAGCTGTTGTAAAACAAATGAAGTTATGATATCTCCAGTGAAAGTGAGTAAGTACTTTTTTCATGTAAATAATAAATAAATTTGGTTGCTGCTTTAATTAAATCTCACAGCTGGTTTAACCATGATTGCATTTCTGTATTCTGACTGTACAGTGAATTCGTTTTATAACTTAGAGACTATAGTGAAATTATATTCTATTTAATAAAAAAAATATTCTTGTGTAGTGTATTAGGATATATGTAATGTATTTGCCTCGATTTAAAATTTATTTTCTCGGACTAATAATCATAGATTACAGCTCTGATAATAAAAAATGAAGAAAACGAATAATTCAAACGTATTTTTATCTGTGCATTACTTATAACTTACATGTACATGTATGTACACTTTTTAAAAACAACTCTGGTGTTTTACCACCAGACCACCTCCACCTCCCCCCCCCAAAAAAAAACCACCAAATAAAAAAAAATACTGTTGAAGTTGGGGGTGCAATTACAGAAAACTAATTCTATATTTTAACAACTAAGAATGCGTAAACTTTGTTAACGTTGTGTATCCATTTACCTACACACACACATATATATATACATATGGAAAAGTTGGATTTTCTCATTTGTAAAATAACTACATGAATAAAGTGCTTCCATTTTTATTTGAATGTATTACAATGTATTTGAATAAATTGGAGCGCTGGTTTTAAAAATGACTATTTTTTAATGTATAAAAAATATATTATAGGCTCTAGGGTAAATAAATTATTTATTGGAAGTTTGTAGGTATCCGGGTTTATCCAATGATGTCGCTTATTAGAAAACAAGGCATAATATACTTCAATTATGATACAAAACCTGATTCCATGATTTTAAATAATGCTTAAAATCCTTCTTTGTGATATAGGGAAAAAGAAAAATATATTTCTCTAATAGGGAAAAAAAGAATTTCCTGCCTGAAAATAACGGAAAAAAACCCGATTTTGTGCCTGAAAATAACGGAGAGAAACCGTTTCGTAAGATAACGTGTGAACGGAAATTAACCGTTTTCTCCGACAAGTTCCTGAAATAAACGGTTATTTTCCAACAGCATTGCTGCCAGAGAATGACCGTTTATTTCAGGAACATTTTATAACAGTGTATGATCTGTGAAAATGGTAAAGTGCCAACCCTCTAACATATATTTAAAATGTTCTATGGCAGTATCGATCGCGTAAAGCTCCTGATCAAAAGTGGACCATTTTTGTTGAACACGGGAGCGGTTAGCCGAAAAAAATGTGAGGGGTTCGCATTCAAGTGATCCGACTCTTGAGTTTGTTCGAGTTTGATCCGACTTTTTAAAAAATTATTTTTATTATTATTAATTTTTTTTGTTTCTTGTGCCTTTGAGCATGAGTAGAGCCTGCATATGAGAGGTCTGCTTGACGTCACACTTGTAATAATTTAGCAAACCTAAAAAAAAGGTAGAGTTGTTTCACAGTTTGCGGCAATGGGCAATAGAGGATAGGTTTGTCTTTGTCAGGGAGGGTTTTAATACCGCTTTTATTGTCGGAATATCCCAGGAAAGGAAGAGTTCGGGAACCTCGAAAGCACACTTCAATAAAGGATCTAGCCGTACTTCCATGGCGAAAATGCCCCCAATAGGAACCTATGCCGTAACCTATGTTATATTCCAGACGGCGCTAATAGTAGTTGATCGAATAGATATTAGCTCTACTTCTTAGTTAATTGAGGAACTATTTGAAAAAAAAAAAGTGTCCAGAGACGACTTTTTTCAAAGCAACACATCTTAGTTAATTTTAAAGCTAGGAAAATATGTCTAAATGGAAGTGTTATGATACACTTTACAGTTAATTTGTGGCAGTTTCCTACGGGACAACCCTAAATAAATGTATTAAAAAAGGCAAATAAAAATTTTCTAAATCAATTTCTATCAGATCTAAATGAATTACCACTTTGAACAAAATATGTAATAATTGGCTGTGTCTTGCCTAACAGCATGCCAAGTTTCATTAAAATACAAGAGGTGAACATGCCGAATAATAAATTAAAATAAAAGGACCACCTTATACGGCTATTACGTTGACGCTTTTAATTTGTATTACTTGTCAATAATCTTTGAAAAATTGCGTTTTGACAGCTCATGTAAAACATATCAACGTTTGGTGCTCTCAACTAATCTATTACAATGTTTTTAAACATGTAATAATAATTTAATAATATGTAATAATAATTTTTATATGTAATTTTAATTTATGTTAAATAATGAAAATCGTATTGGGCGATCCTCTTGGTTTGCAAACTCTTTTACACGAAAACGATCTTATAATTGCAGACCGCGGATTTAGACACGTTGAGTTGTACATTACCAAGAAAGGCTGCAAACTGCCTATGCCAGCAATAAAAGAAAGACGATATCAACTTACAACTACTGAAGCTAGGAAAAAAAATCAAAATAAGATGGGTAATCGAAGCAGTTCACGGCGCAGTTTCGCAAAAGTTCCGGCTCTTAGATAATGTTTTAGACAACAAAATGTTACCGTACATAATATCTCTTTGTCGTATTGTGGGATACCATACAAAACATATATGGTAAAAACATATTTCCAATATAGAATTACACGATAAAATCATTAAAAATATGAAAGACAAAACATGAAAAATACACTTGGCGACGAGGTGCTGACTCACAACTGGAATCGACAGAAACAACCTTTTCATCAACTGCTTGCTTCAGAAGCAGGGGCGGATCCAGAGAAATCATCTAGGGGGGGCTCCGTTTTTCAATAGGATGATACATTGATTTCCCAATACTTTTTCTCCCAATGTGTAATTAGACATGGTATATCACAACTAAATAAGTATGTTGTCTGCTGCAAGAACCGTCGAAGAAAACTCTGAAAGGGGAGGGGGGCAGAGCTATTGTGCGCCTTACACCGATCAAGTTACGGCCGATGCTCATAAGTTACGTGTTTTATGCGTTTCAATGGACGACGGGACTGATACGGGAAAAAAAATGTTCCGTTGCTCTCTCCATTGTGTTGCGAGACAGTGTTTTAAGTTTAACACATTAATCTTTTGTTGATAGATCCCGACTGGCCATTATAAGTCGGAAATTTCGCCAGAAAAATGTCGCCTTAACCCCTGTAGTGACAAGACGTGGCTAATCAGCGACGACAATTATTCATTTTGTTGTTCGTGGGCCCTACCCATTAACATTTTAGTGTGTACAGAGTACAACTGCTTAATGCAATATTGAACCCATTTCACAGCCACCGTGCAATATACAGTGTTCACAGTATACATTTTCGCATTTTAGGATGGCATTAAGTTTTCCAGTTTAAGTAATTCCCATCCTTTTCAGTGAGGACTGTAGTAAACAAACCTCAATTGCTATTTACAACTATTATCCCTATTACCTGCAATTTACAATTTGAGCTTTCTTTTTTAAAACCAGACCAGCTACACATTGCCAGGTACTCGTTTTGTCTGATATCTTAGAATATGTTTTACTTTTATAATGAGGATTTGTACCCATACGTCTGGGTGGTGTGGACAACTTATGAGAGCAGTTGAAAGAATGAAAGCTGTACAAATTGCGGAGGGTTGGATTGTTCATCTATGCTTCAGCATCACTTAAGGTCGATGCTGATTGCTGCTGCGTCTAACGTGACTGCAGTGGGTAAGAGGGCATTCTCGTCGCGAATTTTACGGCTTTTTAATAGCAATTCGGGGTTTACCGATAAAAGATTTCCGCTCTAAACCGCAAACTCCGTCCCCTATAAAATGGAGAGAGCAACGGAAGATTTTTTTCCCGTATCAGTGTGCCGTCGTCCATTCAAATATGGTGGAACCTACTAAAATGACCACTTTGGTAAAGAGATCGTCTGTCTATAGTAACAACTTTAATGCAATTTCGCTTTACTACCATCACACTTTACCACCTTTGTAAGGTGACCAGTTTTGTTCTTCCCAAGGGTAGTCCCATTACACAGGTTCCACTGTACAAATAAACCTGGGAACACTGCTCCAGCCACTGTGGTGATAGCGAGTCAATAAAATGTGCCTCTCCTTCTGTTTAAAAATAAAAGCTCTCTATCATTTTTGTAAATAGAGAAATTACGTTTAGTCCACAAGGATTCAATAAGTATTGGTGTAAATATTCTTGGTATATATATATATATATATATATATATATATATATATATATATATATATATATACATATAGCATTACAAATCAGAAGCCCGCTAAAATCCCACATTTCTAGAACTACGCAGTTTTAATTCTGTTGGAACAAAGGAATCTGCTTTCAAAAGCCGCAATTACTACACGGTCCATTGCAATTCCTTTGTAATTTTGTAGACGGTCCCCGCGTCCAGTCAATCAGGCGTCTTAAAAGCCATAACAAACCTTGAAAAACCGCTACCCAGATTTTGGGATCTGCCAATAATTGCAACTTGCATGGATCATGTGACACGACCTCAAAAGTTAATAGAAGGGGCTGATGCAGCCTAGCAGCGATTTTTTCGCGTGACAGCAACTGCCAAGGAAAGATGTATCGAATCATCCAATAAAATAATGTAACCGCAGTTCGACCGATTCTTCCACTGACAGTCATAGCGGCCCAAGGATTTTCACAGCTCGCTCCAGGGCTTTGCCGGCTAGCGAAGACCGGCCAGGATCCCACAATAACGGCCCTAAGCCTAACGGCCAGCGCCTCGCCTAATGCCCAACCCCGAGAATGGGTCTGAAACAGCCTCGCGTCCTCCGGCACACGACTACACCTTCCCGTAGCCGTTTAATGCTACACACAAGAATAACATTTCCCATTACACTTTGGAAGGTGCGTGGTTCAAAATCAGTTCGCGTCCGCCGACCTAACTGTTCGGAGTTTTCCGTGCTTTCCTCCGGAACTTAGAGTAAATAGGGTTAGGCCCGTTTGAAAGACCCCCACGGAGTGCACCCCACCCATCGGCTTAGATTCCATGTGCAGATAATTGGCCGTAATCTACAGCTCGAAAACCAACCCTTTACACTTTACATTCTTAGAACTGTGAATATATTTCTTGATATATTGGCGTGTTTAAAGATGTTACTTCTATTATCATTATATTATTTTATTATCCACAAAAAATTATTTTAAGTTACCTTTAAAAAAACTAGTAAAAACAAGCAATACCATAAAATTAGGTTTCATGAAAATGAAAATGAGTCAGTTGTTTCATTTTTCGCCTTCCCGTTATTCTTTCTTCCAGATTTTCTCAAATGTGAAATGCGTCAGCTTCCATTTTATGAATTTTTCTAGCTAACCAGCCGAAGCCTGAAAATTTTGCATTCCAAATTTTTCTGCCAGAATAACAGCACTGCAGTAATTGCTTGATTTTATTTTATTTTGGTAATACGAACAATTATCTAACATGAGGGATCTAGGCCGAGTACGGGGTGCCCTACGTGTGCGTGTGGGGGGGGGGTTCTAAGGGGTCTTAATCCGTATTTATGAGAAGTTTCGGAGAAAACTGCACAAGACTCCGAACAGCTAGATTGACGGACGCGCCCTGAGTTTGAACCAGGCACTTTTCTTCTCCCAGTTGCGAGCGCTATGCGCTCAGCCACTCGTCGGGCCTCCAGAAATTGAAGTTATGTGATATGTGATGCAATGTGGCAAGCCTATACTACAGGCATCTGCATTCTGGGGCGGTTGCCTTGGTCGGAGTATTTTTTCAGATGTTTTGACGCGTATTCACGTTAAATCTGGAGAAAACCATCTGGAAAAACTCCAGATAGTTAGATCGACAGCCGCGCGGTAGGCCCAAACGCGGGACCTTCACACTTCAACCATCTATCATGTCGAGTGTCTTATCCACTCGGCCATGGTGGGGCCCAGAAATTAAAATGTTGGATGCTCTTGCTTCATGCAACCATTTGCATGCAGAAGTGCCTTAGTAAACTCTTCCAATCGGCCACATTGACTTTTCGGCCGTTTGGATTTGGATCCCGAACTAAATTTGTGCGCTTTTTCAAGAATTTTATCTTTGCTTCTAAAATAGCTTTGAGAATGCACTCAGGTAGTTGAGATTGTCTTGCGAATTGCACTTTTGACATTCCCCGACACATTTTTCCCCACTCTTAAAAAATTTTTCCCTTGTTCCTGTAGCGTAAGATGAAAAAAAAAAAAAATCGTTGTTAAACAGAAACAACGTCGTCTTTGAATAGAAATTTTTTACGTTGGAGTTGCTGGGACTTTGAAATATCGTCTTTAGAAAGAGATCGTCGTTAAACAGAGAGTCAACCGTATGTACAGTGCTACTTTTTTAAATTTCAGTTCATGTGAAAATTTACAATTTTTTTAAAAACTTCCTTAATCCATAGTGTATTTCTAGCTCTGGGGGGGGGGGGCTCGAGCCCCCAGAGCCCCCCCTCCGTGGATCCGCCACTGTTCAGAAGGTTCTGACTTTCTTGAACTTTCAGCAAAAAGATAAAAATATTTTTCACTGGCACCTACAGTGACACCTCTTTCACAAGCCATTTTCTGTTTAGCTGAACTTATGGCGAAAGAAAATAATTTTCATGAGCTGTCCGTCAAAGATGCATCTAGTATATTAAAACTTCCAAGTAAAACGCGACACATTAATAGCAAAACTTACCATGTATAAATGCGTCAACTTACTAATCCAGTTATGTTTCCAGTAATGAGCACCTCGTCGGCAAATGCATGTTTTATGTTTTGCCTATCATTCATATTTTTAATTATTTTATCGTGTAACTCTGATTCAGAAATATATCTCTTACCATATATATTTTGTAGGTATCCGGCAATGCGACAAATAGATCTTATGTTCGGTAACATTTTGTTGTCTGAAACGTTATCTAAGATCCGGAACTTTTGCGAAATTGCGAAGTGAACTGCTTCCACAACCGATCTTACTTTGGTCACTTTCCTAGACTCACAATTTTCAGTAGTTGTAAGTTGATACCATGTTCCTTTTATTGCTGGCATACGCAGTTTGCAGCCTTTCTCAGTAATATACAGCTCAGGTTCTCTAAATCTGCGGTCTGTAATTATAAGATCGTTTTGATGTGAAAGAGTTTGCAAACCAAGAGGATCGCCGAATACGATTTTCATTATTTAACATAAATTAAAATTACATATAAAAATTATTATTGCCACAGACAGCACAGCAAACTTGCATCAAACTTGCAGCAAGCTTGATTTATCAAGTCAATAAGCTTGAAAATTCCAAGCGTGTAAGCTTGATGCAAGCTTGAATCAAGTGTTCTAGTTTACACTTGCCCAGCTTGCATTAAGCTTGACATTTCAAGCTTGAATCAAGCTTGACATTTCAAGCTAAATAAATTTTCAAAAAAAAAAAAAATTCTAAATACACGGGACGCCCGCTGGCTAACGTGCCCCACATAATTTATTTTTGCGCGCATTTTCCCCATCTACGCTGAAATTTCAATTTAATTTAATCTGTTTCCATCGAGTGTTCGTGGCTGGAAGAGAACCCGGGCCCTTTGGCTTAGCAATCGAGCACGCTATCCATTCAGCCACCGGAGCCTTGTGCAGCTATGACTGAAGTTTGAAGTGACTTACCACGCTGTTTTCTCGCCAGATTATAAGTGGGCGATGTGTTATTTGTTTCTTTTATTTTTCCATGGGATGCATCAAAATTAAAATAATGTTATGTGTGATTTAGAGACTCTACTAATAGGGAAATAAACATAATATAAACCTAAGAGCAGCACACGTTCTAAAACTTTCAGTACCGCAACACTCATGAGCAAAACTGCTGGCCAAAATCGAGACAAACGACTGATTTTGAAATCAATTTCGTAGTATAATTGTATTTTATTTTAAAGAATTTCCATATTTGGAAATATAGAATGGGTTTACTTAACACAAATTTTGTGTTAAGTAATCTGAAATGAAAGAAACAGATAGTTAAACGTTACTTCGAAATGCTATATCGCAGTTGCTAACATGTATGGAATACAAACACTTTAGTCATTTTTGTAAATATTTCTTAAAATAACAAATAATTGAAAAATTTTGCTATTTTTTAACGCTAAAAATTCTCTTTACAAATGTGGTTATTTTCCTACATATTGGTATTGCGGTGGCAGTGTCGGGCAAATTTCCTGCCTGGCCGCCGATTGCGAAAGCCACAGCAGAATGCGCACGTGGTGACGTTGACGTGGTGACGTTGGCCAGGATCTGCTGAGACAACTCAACCGTGCTCGCGCTATATAACCGTGGTATATAAGCAAGTGCTGCTGCGACAGCAAATATACCTGTTCTTAGTTAATAAAGTTTCCTAGTTTATGAATGCGTACTTATTTTTAAGTGTCTGCTCTAACTTACCGGGATTAAGTTTAGACGGCGTGCTGGTTGTAAGTTAAGTAAAACTCCAGCACCCGTAGTGGTGACCCGGACGTGATACAAAGTTTCTACAAGTTCCTTGAAAAGCGCCGAACTGGCTGTACGTCTGTGTTTGTCGGATGAATGAAATAGTGACTCCCAGTCGTACATTTTGAAACAATTTACATTGGCAAAAACTACTAAGTGCCACGTGCTGAAAACTCTCAAGGTGAATGCTGCTGATGTTCTGGAGGTTTATTTCTGCTAACTACCGGGGACTGTCATCTTTTAGTAAAGGTTCGGCCTGCTGTTTGATCAAGTTTAGAAGGTGAGCTGAATTTCAAAATTTTCCTACTATGCCAGGTGACGGGGAACAGGCGGTGGCTGAAACACATAAGGTCGGCTTAAAACTACCTCCCTTTTGGGAAAAACACCCAGAATTATGGTTCGCAAACATTGAGGCACAGTTTATTGTTTCGGGCATTACACAAGATAATACCAAGTACTACTCAATTATATCGGCATTAAATTCAGATGTGCTGTCATATGTTAGCGACATAGTTTTACAACCACCGGAGGGTGATAAATACGAAACACTAAAAAAAAGGTTAATAACGGACTTTTCAGACTCCGAACAACGTCGACTAAAAACGTTACTTTCAGAGCTGGTTTTGGGGGACGATAAGCCGTCTCAGTTACTCCGGCGAATGAGACAATTGGGAGGCACAGGGTTTGATGACAAATGTCTTAAAACTCTGTGGTTACAACGTCTACCATTACAAATGCAGACAATTTTGTCCATCTCCGACGATACTTTGGAGAAATTAGCCATAATGGCGGACAAAATCCATGAAACCACTGCAGGCACTGTCGGCTTACTGCAAACTGATAAGGCAACTGTTTCCCCTGAAATTAGTCAGCTACAAACCCAAATCTCTGAATTAACCAAGAAAGTCGAACGCCTTTCGCGACCCCGCCACAGATACAGTACTCAGCATAGGAGCCCTTCCCGTAGACAACACTCAAACAGCCGACAGAAATTCCATGATAGGTGCTGGTATCACTTTAAGTTCGGCAGCGCGGCTAAACGTTGCAAATCCCCTCGTTCATTTAAAAAATCGGGGAAACGAGCAGTGAAATCGCATTACCTGGCGCAATGCGATTTCAAAGTCAGTAACAAAAGCCGCCTCTTTGTGTTCGACCCTATGACAAACTTAACATACCTAGTTGACAGTGGTAGTGATGTTTGTGTCGTGCCACGATCGAGTTTTTCGTCGTTGAGAAATGCCACTGGCAATATTACCTTGTATTCGGCTAGTGGATCTCCGATCAAAACGTACGGGGTCAAATTGCTCACTTTAAGTTTGAGCTTTCGCAGAAAGTTTTCATGGCATTTTGTAATTGCCGATGTAACCAAACCAATCATAGGTGCTGATTTTCTTAAGCATTTTGGCTTGCTGATAGACTTAAAGCATGCTCGTCTTCGTGATAGCCTCACCAACTTGACTACTACAGGTAAACCCGTGACTGATAAATCTCGTGTAACTTTAATTGCTAGTAACTCTTCATACAGAGAAATCCTAGAAAAGTACAATGAGATGATTCGCCCATACCCTTCCAAGAGGGTTATTAAACATAATACAGTTCACAGAATTATTACAAGCGGGCAACCTGTTTTTGCTAGGCCGCGAAGGTTACACCCTTTAAAATTAAAAATCGCAAAAAAAGAGTTCGAATACATGTTGGAACAGGGTATATGCAGACCTAGTACGTCAAACTGGTCTTGCCCACTACATTTAGTACCCAAAGCATCAGGTACAGAATTCCGCCCAACAGGAGATTATAGAGCTCTTAACAGAATCACTGTACCAGACAGGTACCCGCTGCCACATATTCAAGATTTCTCAAGTCAGCTACATAATAAAAATTTTTTTTCAAAAATTGACTTAGTGAGGGCCTATCATCAAATTCCCGTCCACCCAGACGACGTACACAAGACAGCAATCACTACACCCTTCGGGATGTATGAATTTTTATTTACACCTTTCGGTTTGGCTAATGCGGCACAAACTTTCCAGAGGTTTATAGACGAAGTCTTGCGAGGTCTCGATTTCACATTCGCATATTTGGACGATATCCTAATAGCAAGTAGTTCCGAGGTGGAACACAAACTGCACCTCGAAAAGGTATTTGAGCGCTTGACGAACTACGGAATTCGTATAAATTTAGATAAGTGCGTTTTCGGAATTCCTGAACTCCCTTTTCTCGGATATCTGGTGAATAAAAGTGGTATTAGACCCCTTCCCGACAAAGTCAAACCTATTCTGGATTGTCCGTTGCCGCAAACGGTAAAGCAACTCCAACGTTTCTTGGGTTTACTTAATTATTATAGGCGTAGCGTAAAGCAGGCCGCACACATGCAGGCTCCGCTAAATGAAATGCTTAAAGGTGTTAAAAACAAATCCACCGCACTTGAGTGGAACGAGACACAAATAGCAACATTCGAGCACTGCAAACAACAGTTGGCTAATGCTGCCCTGCTGGCACATCCCGACCCCGAGGCCCAATCACTGCTTTTTTGTGACGCAAGCGACGTAGCAGTGGGCGCAACCCTGAACCAGTACAAAAAAGGGTCAAATGCTCTTCAATGCGAAGCCCCTTGCATTCTTCTCAGCAAAACTCTCCCCAGCTCAACAAAAATGGTCCACTTTTGATCGGGAGCTTTATGCGATCTATTCTGCCATAAAACATTTTAAACACATGTTAGAAGGTCGCCATTTTGTGATTTTCACGGATCACAGGCCTCTAACATTTGCATTTAGGCAGAAACCAGACAAATGCACGCCCCGTCAATTGAGACATTTAGACCTAATTGGACAGTTTAGTACTAACATACAGTACGTAAAGGGGTTAGAGAACACACCCGCTGATATGCTGTCTAGAATCGAGGCGATCCAAATGCCTAGCGTTTTGAACTACGCTGAAATTGCAAGGGCACAGGAAACTGATACTCAATTGCGAAACTTGCTAAATTCAGAGACTGGGTTAAATCTAAAAAAAATTACCCTACCAGACTCTGATATTCAGTTAATGTGCGATGTATCGGGCAAAACTGCGCGCCCTTACATCCCTTCTCAATTCAGGCGAACTGCTTTTGAGATGCTTCACAACCTGGCACACCCTGGTGTCAGAGCATCCATTAAATTAGTAACAGCACGATTTGTCTGGAATACCATTAAAGCTGATGTAACGCGGTGGACGCGTGCTTGTATACCCTGTCAAAGAGCTAAAATCCACAAACACATTACTAGCCCCGCGGGTAAAATCGAAGTACCCGACAGGAGATTTGACCATGTGCACATCGATCTGGTCGGCCCACTTCCGCCTTCTCGTGGTTATACATATTGTGTAACAATGATTGATAGGTACACTCGTTGGGTTGAAGCTTGTCCAGTTTCCGATATTTCCGCTGAGACAGTGGCTAGGAATTTTTACACACACTGGATTGCTCGTTTCGGTGTACCCAGTAGGGTTACTTCCGATCAGGGAAGACAGTTTGAGTCCCGCCTATTCCACTCATTTACACAATTATTGGGTGCAAAACACATTCATACCACCGCCTATCATCCCCAGTCTAATGGTCTTGTGGAAAACTGGCATAGGACCTGGAAGGCTTCTCTGCAAGCCCATCTTACGGATCCTAGATTTGCCGATCGTTGGACGGACGTCCTTCCTACAGCTTTGCTTGGACTGCGTGCTGCGTTCCGAGAGTCGATCAAGGCTTCTACTGCGGAGCTGGTGTATGGCGTTCCTTTACGGTTGCCAGGGGAATTTTTCACACCCACCAGCGTCGACGTCAACGCTGCAGACTTCGTCCGTCGGCTGAAAGAGATTATGAGTGCCATTTCGCCTTCTAAGACAAGCAACCATGGTACTCGAAGTAGAACTTTCATTCCGCAAGATTTGCATAACTGCACTCATGTTTTCGTGCGACATGATGCTGTGCAACCTCCACTGAAGCCACCGTATGATGGACCGTACCCGGTATTGGACAGGTCAGAAAAGGTTTTTACTGTCCGAAAAGACAACAAGGACATTTTCGTCTCTATCGACAGGTTGAAACCAGCGTATATTGTGCAAGAACAGCAGCCACCGTTGCTCAGCAGCAAGCTGTCTGAGCCGAAACAGGAATCAAGCACAAAAGCTTTGCCTGTCCCAGCAACACCTGTACGACTTTCCCGATCAGGCCGCAGAGTTCATTTCAGGTACACTAAGAAGACCTGAAGCGGTAACGTTCCCACTGGGAAGGGGGTACTGCGGTGGCAGTGTCGGGCAAATTTCCTGCCTGGCCGCCGATTGCGAAAGCCACAGCAGAATGCGCACGTGGTGACGTTGACGTGGTGACGTTGGCCAGGATCTGCTGAGACAACTCAACCGTGCTCGCGCTATATAACCGTGGTATATAAGCAAGTGCTGCTGCGACAGCAAATATACCTGTTCTTAGTTAATAAAGTTTCCTAGTTTATGAATGCGTACTTATTTTTAAGTGTCTGCTCTAACTTACCGGGATTAAGTTTAGACGGCGTGCTGGTTGTATGTTAAGTAAAACTCCAGCACCCGTAGTATGCTATATCGATATAGAGCATTTCGAAGAATTAAAAATAAGTTTAAATTAATTTATACAAATGTAAATTTGAATTATTTTCATTGTTCATACTTTATAATTAAAAAAATTATTTCACTTCTGAATTTTTTTTATCCTTTGTAATTTTATTTTAAAATTACAAAAGTGTAAGATGTAAGATTTTTGGCCCTAAAATCTGTAGGCCCTGGGCAGTTGCCCCGTTTGCCCTGCCGGTAATATGGCACTGGCAATAAAATAAAACACATCTTTTACGAACTTTCAGCAAATTTGAGGACGCTAGACAATTAATGTCCATTCTCTTTCACAGATGGCGCCATCACTGCGCACTTTGCAAGCCAAAATCCAGCTTAAGCCAACCTTGCATTGCCAAGCCAAATGTCAAGCTTGATTTAAGCTTATGTGCTGTCTGGGACATACTATTAAATTATTATTACATGTTCAAAAACATTGTAATACGTTAATTGACACCACCAAACGTTGATAGGCTTTACATGAGCTGTCAAAACGCTATTTTTTCAAAGATTATTGAAATGTAATACAAATTAAAAACGTCAACGTAATAGTCGTATAAGGTTGCCCATTTATTTTAATTTTTTTCGGCATGTTGCACCTCTCGGATTTTAATGAAACTTGGCATGCTGTTAGGCAAGACATAGGCAATTATTACACATTTTTTTCAAAGTGGTAATTCAATTTGATCTAATAGAAATCGATTCACAAAATTTTTATTTGCCTTTTTGTAATACTTTAAGTAAGGCTTGGCCCTTAGGAAACTGCTATAAATTAACTATAAAGTGTATCATAACATTTCCATTTAGATTTATTTTCCTAGCTTTAAAAATAATTCAGGTATGTCGCTTTGAAAAAAGTCATCTCTGGGCACTTTTTTTCAAATAGTTCCACAATTAACTAAGATATGGAGCTAATATCTATTCGATTAGCTACTACTAGCGCCCTCTACAGTATAACGTAGGTTAGGATATAGGCTCCTATTGGGGGCAGTTTCGCCATGAAAGTACGGCTAGACGCTTATGCCGTAGTTTGTTAAGCGCTGGAGCACCTTTTCCAGATGCAGCTTGTGTTCAATTTCAGAGCTGCTTGCTATTAGGATATCGTCTAGATATGCCAATGTAAAATTCGGTCCGCGCAAGGCTTCATATATGAACCTCTGAAAAGTTTGTGCGGCATTGACCAAACCGAAGGTGGTGAATAAGAATTCATACATCCTGAAGGGGGTCTATACTGACCACCAATCTATATGCAGACCATATAGATTGCTGTTTTGTGGACGTCGTCAGGGTGGACCGGAATTTTATGGTAAGGCCTGACTAAGTCGATTTTTCAAAAGGTTGTTTTATTACGAAACTGATTTGAAAAGTCCTGAATATGGGGCAGCGGGTACCTGTCTGGTACTGTAATTCTGTTAAGACCTCTATAGTCTCCTGTCGGACGAAAATCGGTACCTGATGCTTTGGGTACCAAATGTAGGAGACAAGACCAGTTTGATGTACTAGGTCTGGATATGCCCTGCTCTAACACTAATCGCACTGCACCAAGTCATGCGACTTCACTGTTCATTCCTATTTTTTAAATGAACAAGGCGATTTCAACGTTTGGATGCACTGACGACCTTAGTGATACCAACACCTATCGTGGGTTTTCTGGCGGCTAGGCTACTTTAGTGTCGTCTACGGGAAGGGCTACGTTGCTGAGAACTGTAATATGTGTGGCGGGGGCGCGAAAGGCGTTAGACTTACTAGTCAATTCGGAAATTTGGGCTTGTAACTGACTGATTTCTGTGGAAACCCTTGCTTTTTCACTCTGCAGTGAGACATCAGTGCCAACAGTGGTTTCATGAATTTTGTCCGCCATAATGGCCAATTTTTCCTTAATATCATCTGAAACAGACAAAATTGTCTGCATCTGAAGTGGAAGACACTGCAAACATAAAGTTTTGAGGCATTTATTATCGAAATTGTTCCTCCTTACTGTTCCATTCGGCGGAGTAACTGTGATGGATTGTCATCCCCAATACCAATTCCGAAAGTAACGTTCATAGTCGACGCTGTTCGGAATCTGAAAAGCCGGCAATTAACCTTTTCTTAATTGATTCGTATTTATTATCGTCCGTCAGTTGTAAAACAATGTCACTTACATACGATAGCACACCCCAGTTTAATGCAGAGCGTGTTTGGTATCACTATTTTTTTGCATCTAAAAATGTCTAATGAAAATCCATTTTTCAAAAGTACTTACAAAATGTAAAGAACAAACGAAACACGGAAATTTACAGTTTTCATATGAAATTTCTGAAAGTCCTTCTTCTAACGGAAAATTATCAATTCATGGGAACACGGTCATTTCCCTGAAAATTAAGGCGAAAAGTATCCTGAATTTTCAGATTATTTTTAGCAGATTAGCGTTGCGCGGCCGAAGTGTTCCATAAAACAAAATGTGTCATGTCATGTGAGAATCTTAATCGTTACTGCATATAGTTATACAAACATTTAAAATTACAAGTACAAATATAAATTCAATATTAATACATTAACTGCCTTTTCAGTCCGAGATTGATTAATCTCAGATTATTTCTGAAGAAAACTATTATAAAATATTAATTTATTGCTACCCCAGGTAGCACATACGAGTTGTTAGAACGTGATTACCACGTCTTACATTGTGCAAAACGCGTTCAGGTTCAAAATTTGTGCTTCGGCTAATAGAGTTTAACGTTTACTGCAGTACTCTGAAGTATCTACTATGAAAGATTTTCTTACTGTGCCTGCTTAACGAACAGACAACAGATTTTACAATCCGTTCTATAATCCACGTACGCTACCACATACTAAAGAGGTTCAATGTAGTACAAAACGAAGACAAAAATACCCGCTAGAGGGCCACTACCGAAATTAATCCCATGGCTTAAACCAGCGAGAAGAAGTTCAAAGACACCTCAACGAAATCATTGCTGTTTGCCGCCAAAGACTTGTTGTTGGACATTTTGTTGCTCTGTACCTTAACAAAGTAAGTGAAAGTTACACAAACAATGTTGTAGTATATTTATAATTCAAAAAGTTTAATAAGCAACATTAAGCTTATTAATTAGCCGTCGATTCAAATAAACAACGAAACTGACTTCAAAAAAATTCTGTAGAATATCGGTTATTCACGTAATTTTATAGTATGTCCTGCATAATTAGCCATACAACGTTTTAAGTACGTGTGGAGAACACTGAACTGGATCCAGATTTTGACGAGCATCGTACGTGTGTTAGTCCGGACATTTTGACGTAAGCGGCACTGTATATCTGTACGGGATGGTAACGCGCTATCTGAAAGTGGAAATTACGGCCTTTGAACAAGTTTGTGCTACCTGGGACCATATCAATGCACTGCTCGTCAAAGTAATAGAGCTCCGACCAAGATTGTATAAGGTAGGGAAGTATCCCTCTGTGACTGTGTAGGTCTGATCGTCCGAACAATAAGAAAAGTTTATGTTTAAGTTACCTTAAGTTCCACCTAGCTTAAGTTATGCTTAGGTTCCAAAAGTCTTCCCAACTCACTCTGATTATTACATGTCTGAAAACTACATGTAACTACCGATATGATAATTAGTGTATAATTAGTTGGGTTGAAACAGTGATTTTTTCCAGACGATCCGGGGTGTAAAGGCACTTCGAGGCTGTTATCATCATTGCAATCTTCATTGATCGTTAGAGCCTGGATTGCGTTTAAAACCCACTGTCTGAACGCATGTTTACAGTTGTTTTTGACAGTTTTACAACGTTTGGTTTAAATTTGGTTTGTTTTTCCTCTAAAGCAACCCTGAATTTATTCCGCCCTCTCTAATTCATTTTATGCAAAAATAATAATAGTTGTTCTTTTTTTTTAAGTCAGGACAATATTTGGTCATAAAATATGAACGGCGAGTCTTGAGATCATGGGAACAACTGTTATTCCTTTGCTCAAAAGGGATTGCTTTTTCTTTTGAAGCACTAATAGCTTTAAAAATCGTTCAAGCTTCTCATATTATTTCTAATATGAGTGGAGTTAAAAAGCAAAATAAACGTGCATCATCTTGAATTGATTTCACGGATGTACAATGAAAGAGAGCACGAGCGCGCACCCCCATATAAATTCTTTGCACCGTCTGCAAAGTTTTTCTGTTTGAGGTATAAATCCTGAAATAATGCTTTCCCGTGACTTTTCATGGCCGCAGAAAAAGTTCCTTTTCGCCAGAAATATGTAAATGCCCCCGACTGATATATATTCTCGATCTCCTGCAAGTGAAATTATCAGCTTGAGTTTAACGGAGTGTCTACATTAAAGTCGATTAGGTTTTCCCTTTCGTGGGATTTTCTGTTCTCGCTTAATCATATGAGCGTAAGGAAGGAGTCACCGGGGAATAATCCGAATGCCAAGACATAACATGTAATGAGTTTAATTAAAACACCCCTCTTAGGGTTATTTGGGATAATTACTTCCTAAACAACCAGTCATTTGAGAAAGAGTCTTTGAGTTGTTTTTTCTGTCGAGGTTGTCACTTGCCTCTGTAGAGGGATTGCTTCCTATTTCAGGAGACATTAAATCAGCACATTTGGTCCAGGTGAAGAGGAGCAAAAAAGTTATTAATGTTCTTAATTATTATTATTTGGAGAGATATTTTAATTTCCTTTTTATAAGTGTAAATATGGGGAGACATTCACACACCTGGCTCGTTATTAGCGGCCTGTTTAATGACCCTTCAGCATCACTAGGATTATTTTACTTTTGGAACTCAAGTTTCTAATTGATACCAGTCAATAATTAGTAATAAAATGTTATTATTATGCATTTGCTAGAATGAGACATTAATGCATCTTGTATATTTATTTCAACGTTTTTATAAAAATATTTTATGAATACATTTATGCTGAGAGTAAATAAATTCGTTATTTTGGTCATTTCTAATAGTCTCCCAGGAGTCAGGGAACCCGTTCAGAGAAATTTCGAAAATTCTGGAAAGGAAACTAATCAGCAAGAAATCTAAATAACTTTTCTACATCTGTATTCCTTAAAGTCCATTACTTTAGCAATGAACATACGTGAAACAGTGCATTTATTTTCCCACATCTTAACATTAAACAAATTACTGTTGTGTAATATTTGATCTCAACGTCATAAATACTAAAATTCTGTTGATCATATGTTTTTATAAAAATTTTAATGTACTGCATCATGAAATATTTTTTTTAATTATCCATTAGCATATTTTTGCATAAAATGTTTAATAATTTATTTAACTGAGTTTTAAATGGAGAATGTCATTCCAGCAAACATACTACTGCCGCCTGCAACATAACGGGAGAGTATTGGTCAGTGCCCTAAGACGGGAGCAAGGTACACTGCTTGCAACTATAAGATTATGTATCTGGTGTCTGAAAACTACATATGCAGCAAAACAGAGTCGATAATGGCGATTTGCCTATAGCAGTAACTCCCAAACAACCCTACTATAGGCTAATTCCGGGTGAAAACAACATATATTTTTGGATTTGTGTATAAAATTAGATGGTGCACATAAAATAAAATAAATCATGATGTGTTCCTTAATGTTAAATATACAACATGTGTGCAGAGACAAAAAGAAGTTCTATTAAAAAACATTACTCTGCGGTGCAGGGACGTAGCGAGAAAAATATTTCCTAACGAGGGGAGCAAAAGATGGAGAAAATAGAATTTCTCACAATAATGCCTTATTTATTTACATCTAATTAAAAAAAATCCTAAATTCCAGGGCGGGGGTTACCCAAGCCCCCTGGCTATGTCCCTGCTGCGGTGCGTCATCCGTAATTTCAGAGTGAGCCGCACTTGTTATGCCTCTCCTGTCAGAAGACGAGAATGGAATTATAAATAAAAAATATCCGTATGTGTACTATAATTATCTGTGTAGTAATAAAAGTAAGCTAAATGAGTATATCCTCTCAAAAAAGTATTCGATAGCGTAAGTCAAAATTTTTACGTCAATTATTTAAGGAATTGTTCTCTGTAAAAGTGAATCAGTCATATTATACAGTGAAACTTCTCGAGAGCGATCACTCTCCGTTCGCGGAAAATCGGTCGTTAACAGAGGTGGTCGTTTGGAGAAGTATAAACGTAGTTCCCTCCCCCCCCCCGAAAAAAACCGCTAAAAATTGTTTATGTTGTTATTTATGAGTTTGCATAATAATAAGTAATTGAACAAATATGTCTTTTTAATTTCAATTTTAATAAGATATTTAGAAATTTGGGATTGTTTCATTTTTTGCTTTCTCCGACACTTCTTTCTCTATTTTATTTTTTGCATCTGATAACAGATCTGATAACAGATAAAGGGTTTTGTGGTCTCTTCTACAGGTTTTTTGACATTAAGTAGGTGGGGCACAAAATCAATGCCCTAAAATATCGGTCGTTGTTGGAGGGGGTCGCTCAATAAAGGTGGTCGCTCACAGAAGTTTCACTGTAATAATAATTTCCCATATTTCTTTCCAATTTTGTGTTTTCCAAAACTAATCACCGTGTTTAGTCGCGCAATAGTCGCACTTTTTTTGCCCATTTTTCATTGTGAAAATCTAGGTGCGACTATTATGCGGGGAAATCTACTGTACAATGCTATACACTCTAATGCTAAAACATTAGTGGTATAAAAAAATAATAATAAAATTAGTAATTTGTCAAATGTTTCCAGATTATGTGTTGTTTATTAGACTTAGTAGTACTAGTCAGTTCTACACACAAAAAGGGCATTTTTCTTTTAATGGCAATATTTTTATAGACATGAAATTCACAAATAATCTTTGTGAAACTTTTGACAAAAAATTCCAATAGCATAATACACAATTCATAATAAATCATTTTCACTCAAGGGCATATATAAGGGAGGGGGCGAGGGGGCCCTCTAGTAACAATAAGGCTTAAAATATCAGATCGCCCCCCCCCGGAATGGAAATATACATATATATACGCTACTACTTTCACTGCACGTATCAGTATCACTGTTGTAATGTGAATCAGAGTCTGAAGAATCTCCGTCATTCAATAAAATGTCTGTCCAAAGCGTTAGATACCTGTCTTCTTAAAACCTTTTCAAATTGGATCGCTTGTGAAAGAAGTCAAGTTTTGTAATATCCAACAACACATTAGTTCCTGGGATGGACGTAAAATAAGATATCGCAAAGATTCTTTTTCTGTAACTTTAGATATTTGCAACTCCGTAAATTTATAGAGTGCGTAAATTCACAGAGTTCGCTATGGAATGACCATTGAGGATGTCAACGAGAGTGACAGAACATATGAATCCATTATGAGTACTAGCTCTGGGAATAGTACAGCTGATAATTATCTATTTTCTAGATGTCAAATACTGCGATTTTTATGCGGAGAAAAAAATATTTTGACTATTTTTTCTGACAAAACGGGGGGTGCCACTGTTATGCGAGGCCAACTATTACTCAAGTAAACACGGTAGTTCTTCACAAAACTAAAATAGGAAATTTGGTTATTACTCGAATACTTTTTGAGTGGGTGCAAAATGAAACGCACAAGTAGGTTCAAATCACTATTAATCTGGCTACTTCGTTCACTAGTAAAATTATCTACTTATTTTTTAAAGATTGTATTTCAATTGTTATTTTAGAATAACGCGGCATCAGTGTATTAAAGAGGGAAAAGGAAAAAAGTAAAATAGTGTTTACATTGTTTTTTCGTTAGGAAGCCAGTCACATTTCCTCACTTTTGGAGTAGTTTTCTGAAAATTCCTTGCAAAGAACGTCTGCGTCACATGTGTGATCCAACTTTTCAGTTATCATTTGCCTTTGCTTTCGTACGTTTTTTCCTCCTCTTTCTTCATTGATGTAACAGACTTGAAGAATAACAAAAACACTCAAAATAACTGGTGTTCAAAATATAAAAAAAAATCCTTTGTAAAATAACACCATAAAGCAGGGGTGGCCGAGCTCCTTCATAGCGCGAGCCATTTTTCAAAATTTGAAATTTTTCGCGAGCCACAATTAAATACGTATTTAAAAGGTATGCAATTAAGTTATTAAATTTTTTTGTACAGAAATTATACTTATTGAAAACATATAAATAAAAGTACAAAATATGTGTATTGAATTTAAATATTAAAAATTAAACACATTTATTTTACTTCTCTTGATAATTCTTTAAAATTTGGTGATTAATTGGTGAGAGCACTTCTCAGTAATTCTTTGAGATGCTGGTTAGTTAATACTAATCGGTGTTTTGATTTCACGAATTGTAAAGTGGAATAAAATGATTAACATAAGTACGTTGTTCCGAATATTGAAAGAATTCGACAAGCAGCCTTTTTAAATTCAGGATACTTTTCGATTCTGGTACAAATTTGCAAAATTCAGTAATCAGCGTCGACTTATATTTTAATTGTTGAGCTTGATCTTCGTGCATCTCTATTAATTCTAGTTCTCCAGATGCTTTTTGGGTCATAAATATATTGGAAATGGAAAATTCACCTTGAACTATGTTAATTTCAAATGGATTCAGAAAAAAATCAAGAGACGATTTGAAATATTTCAAGCCTTGAAATCTATTTTGGAATTCCGTCAATATTCCTTCTAGTTTTCTTATATACTCGTTGAGTTTTTCTTGTTTAATATTGGAACAGTTTTTTTCAATTCGAGGAAAATGACAAAATATTTTATCTTTAATGTCCCTTTGAAAAAGTTGTAATTTAGTTTGAAAACTAAATATACACTGTGAGAGGTCAGATATTATTTTATCTTTCCCCTGTAATTGTAAATTCAGTGTTTGCAAATGTTCCATGACATCAGTCAAAAACATTAAGTCTTATAACCACTCGTCATCGTCTAATTCTGAAAAGGTTATTTCCTTTTCTTTTAGAAATGCAGTTATTGGATCAAACAAATCTACAAATCGATTTAATACGTTGTAGCTAGATAACCATGTAACAATGCAAAAGAAATTAATGTCATTAGGAAGTTCTTCGTCCTTTAATTCTTCAAGGGAATTTTTGCATTGGTGCGAATGTAATTTACAATGTGTAACACTGTTTTCATAACATCAGGATATTTTAAATATTTTGTAACGAGATGTTCTAGGTGAGTTATGCAGTGAATCGGTATGAATTGTGGAATTTCAGAATCATCTCTTAAAAGCCCAATAAGACCTTTTTTTTACCCAGCATTGCCGGTGCTCTATTAGTTGCAATGCACCAAAAATTCCAGATTACAAATTATATCCGTAGCAAGAGTGATACAAATTGTTTCCTCCAGAGCAGTTCAACTGTAAGTTGCAGTGAAAGTTTACAAATTCAAAATCAGTTTGGAGTCGGTCGATTTCGGACGATTACACCACTGTTTATGTTCGTTCGAGCAGTTTTCGATGAGTCATATCATTCTGAAATTTGTTACAACGTTGCACTTAGTCTTTCACATTTATTGCCAGTTATTTAAAAGTGTAAACAACCCTTTTTTCCTCAGCAACTATCTTCTCTAATGAGTAGAGGGCGCTTTACGTGCCCCGAGGAAGTGTCCTCTACTTATTATTATTGTCTTTTAAAAGGGAGAGGGGCTTCCGGGGAAAAACTCCAGAGACAGGCGTTGGGGTTAGTAGATGATCTTCTAATGCCGTTGAATGTGGTTGTAAGTTTCCACTTCATGCTGCTGTCAAGAGTTGTCGTCACCGTCAGCCGCTGTTTTGCTTTTAATATCTATTTAGTTTTGGTTGGCAATGAACGTTGAAGCAACCCTCGTTCCCGCCACAAAAGACATTTTGAAACACATACGGAGCGATAATAATTTTTTAAAATATAATAACACAGAAATGAAAAGGGAACTCGGGTACATTTATCGAGAGCCACAAATAATCCTTCAAAGAGCCGCAGGTTGGCCACCCCTGCCATAAAGGTTACTTGAACGGCCATACAGCTGTTTTGAACAAAAAACTTTTAGTGCACCAAAAATTAAGTGCAATATTCGAACAAAAATTAAGTGCAATATTCACGGTTCTTCTTATTTCAATAAGGCTTTGAAGACGTCTAACCAGGCGGTTTTAGGTGATTTTATCCAGGATGACCGATATAAAGTTTCGATTCTTGAATCTGAACTTATTATCTCTTAATCTCTTAACAGTCTTTTTTTTTTTTTTAGTAATTCTTTTCCTGTGCTTGCAATCTGGAAAAAGGGAATTTTGCATACGTTGAGAAACGTTCTATTTCTCATTGAGCTACTTTGAATAAGAAATTCCAAGCTCTTCTTCCGCCTTGGTTTTCCCTCGGTTCTGTCAGTCCTCTTGTTCAGGACACTGTTGTTAATTTGTTTTCGCGCTCTTTAACCGATTCTCAAAAAGATGATCTTAGTTTAGGTTTTAATTTTTCTCGCGTTGGTAACGTTTCGGTTTCTAGATTATTGCTCCTATAGAAACCACTTTTAAAAATAGTAAACTTTCATCTAACCAACTTGATATTCTACGATATCGTGTTGCCAATACTATCTCTTCGAATAATATGCATGCCAAATCTAACCTTTCTCGTTCTCTACGAATTCAACTCTAACCCTAATTTACTCAATACTGATAAAAGTTTTCAGACTGTTTTGCTTGATAAATCTTCTTATGTTCTTAACATTAATAACATGTTAACCACTGGTGCTTACACTAAATTAAATTCTGATCCTATTAACAGTCATCTTTTTGAAATTAAACGCACTGTTAAGTCCTCTGTAATTTTAAATGACCAAACTAAACTTAATGTCATTCCTTCTATTGCCAACTGTGCTCGTTTCTATGCCCTTCCTAAAATTCACAAACCTTATCTTGCCTTTCGCCCTATTGTTTCTAATATTGGTACTGCTTATAAACTTGCACGTTTACCCTCAAATACTTTTTCACCTTTGACTGCTAGTAATACTCACACTGTTAAAAACTATTATGACCCAGCTGTGTTGGACGTAAGTTTGTGTTGAACGTAACGGAACGGACGGAATTTGTGTTGGACGTTGTTAAAAGTTAAAATTCTTCCTCCTACTAATTGTAAAATGCTCTCTCTCTCTTGTGATGTTAAATATGTATTTACTAATATTCCTATCTAGGTTGCAATTGACTGTTTGGAAAAGCGTTAACGCGAGTTTCACTATTCTTCAGTCGAAATTAAGTTCATCTGTTTTAGTTAGCGTTTGTGTTAAACAAACTGCATTCATTTTTAATGGTGTCCCGCAGTGGTCAGGGTGCTAAACTCCGTTCCCATAAGAACACGGCAAGTGAAACAGCATCCGGCTTGGCCAGTGCTTGGGAGGGACTTCTCCCTCTCGACTCGACTGCTGTGGAACCGTGTACGCTAACGGGAGCTGGTGCACGTAAAATCCGTCATGGCTCCAATGTCCTCCATGTTGTTAAACGATACCTCTGGGGGTGCCGATTTTAGGGGTTGGTCCCTCCTCCGGAATTGGTTCAAAATTAGGGGACCACCGAACTAAGTCGGACTTCCTCCCTCCGGGGCCCACTAAAAATGGAAGGCGCCCTATGAGAGAGTTGTCGGAGGTCGATTAAGAGAACATTCTCTCGGCCGTTTACGTGACGTATAGTGAAATTAATATATCCATGAAGTACGCTGAGGACTTTGAAAACAGGAAGGGGACTCGATTTCAGAAAAGCTACGTTTATTGAAGGTAACAGCAAAAACAGTCTTGACGTAAGCAACTTCAATTACGTACAGTACATTGTTTCATAAAATAACACCAGGAATATATCTAATTGTTCCGGCCACACGGCATGCTGGAGTTCCATAAAAAAACGAACACAACCTCCTCTGACGGAGAGCAATCGAGAAGTGATACTAAAATCTTCCCACAAAACTGCCAGCTCTCTACAGGTTGGCGAGTAAAATATGAGCACTCATAAGCCACTGCCCCACGTGACAACCACCGTCCTGTAGGCGTAAACAATATAAAAATTTGAAACAAACGGATTAAATGATTAACGCCAAGATAGAAGTGCCAGAATTTGGCGAATGCCAATACATAAGGCTACAACCCCGTGAGAAAAGCGAAGGGGGTGATCGGGAGGCACCAAGAACTTACACAGCATATGCTAAAGCGAAATTAATTTAGAAGGGAAACCTCGAAAAATCCCAGACATAGCGTCGCGCAAAAGGAAAGAGCATTTTATCGAGCCGAAAAACAAAGTGGAGAGATTAATACGGAATACGAAATTTTGATTTAGAAAGCCGAAACATAGGAACATTATTTTAAGACGCGAAAAATATGTGAACTTCGTCACACGCCCCCCTTTGCCCACCGCCTCCCTATCTGGGGGATCTGGCACCGCATGCGGTTGTCAGAGGGCATAATATAATTCTTTTTTTCTTTTAATGGTTCTTTCTATAAACAGGTCGAGGGTCTTGCTATGGGTAATACTCTCTAACCTCTTTTATGTGATATTTATGTGCATTATTTTGAAAAAAAGGTCTTCAAGGTTTATATTTTTTCGTGCTGGGCCAGATATGCTAACGATACTTTCGTCCTTGTGGATTCCAATTGTGATACTTCTAATTTACTTTCTATTGTTAATTCGGTTGATCCTCGTATCTAGTTTACTTTAGAAGAGGAGTGTAACAATTCTTTACCTATTTTTTGGATGTTCTTGTTTCTTAGAATCCCAAGGTTTTTTTTTTTTTTCTGTTTTACGCAAGTCCTTTTCTATCTCTTTACCTCCTCATGCTCTCTCTAATCATCCTTACCAGAAAAATCTTTCTTCTTTTTACGCTTATGTGTTCAGTTCTATCAAAATTTGTTCTGACACTTCACCCCTTAATAATGAGATTCATTATTTAAAATCCTTAGCAGTCTCTTGTGGATTTAGCCCCTCTATTATTGATAAAGCTCAATATAAATTTAATAAGTCTAATTCCTTCTCTACTTCTGTTAATGATCTTAACCAGTCAATTGTACTACCTTTCTTTTCACCCTTATGCAACGAAATTTCTAAATTTTTCAAAAATTTCGGTTTCAAAGTCATCTTTAAACGTGTTAATAAACTTAAATTCTCTTTTCTCAAAGATCCTATTTCTACTGAGGAATAGTGGTGTTTATTATATTCCTTGTGGATCTTGTGGCCAGACTAGAAGGCCAGACTAGAAGAGCTCTCAAATTTAGGCTCAAACAGCATGGGAGATATGTTTCTAAGCATAAGCTTTTCAAATCTTCTATTGCCTCACATTGTCGGAATTCTAATCATCGTTTTCAGTTTTCTAATGCTAAAATTTTGCGCACTACTCAATCTTTGTCCCATCTTGATTTTTTGGAAGTTTTTTTCCATTACCCAGCACATGAAGCGTCTTGTGAACGATGTTCTTCCATTCCTTTTATTCATTCTGCTTGGAAGCAGTTGTTGTAAGGTTCTTTCTTTCTTTCTGCTTCTCACCTTCCTTTTTTTTCTTTCTTTACATCTTTATTTTTATTTATTTATTTATTTGATGTTGTGTATTTACATCCCCCTTCTTCTTCGTCTTCTTTATGTTTAGTAATTAAATAAAAAGAAAAAAGTAATGTCCTGTTTATTTATATGTATATATGTATTTTAAAAATGCCCTCTGTTTATATGTACGTGTAGGTGTTTATTTATTTATTATTTATTTTATTTTGTGTTGTTGTTGTTTTTGTGGCTACTGTTCTTTTGTTGTTCTGTTTTTTGTTCTTTTGCATGTTCCTTTTTGTGTTATTTCCCCCTTATTTATTTATTTATTTGGTTATTTTGCCCTTCCCTCGTTCCTTCCTTGTTTCTTCCTCCATTTCGCAACGACTTGTTTATCGCTTCTGTTTCTGTTTACTTTCTTTTCAGTTCCCCGTTCCTGGCTTCATGTGATTGTCACTGACGAAGAATAAAAAGTTTTTTTTGGAAACAGATGTGTGGCTGTTCAAGTAACCGTTATGGTGTTATTTCACAAAGTTTTTTATTATTTTAAACTCGAAGAATGTTTGAACATTCATCAATGTTTGATGAACTGTCATGGTATCCCTCACCTTGATTCAAAATGAAATTTTCTCTCCTTCCATTTGTAATCTTTTTTGTTAGTCTAATTGGCTTTCTTACATTTTTGGAATGTTTTTCTCTAAATTTTCTCTAAGCGTATACCTATTGTCAATAGAGGTTAAGATTATTGTTTGTTCTTTGCTGACACCTGGCTAAATCACAAAATGGGAGAGATTTTATGCAGGCGTTTGGTAGGTGATTGTTATATCCATAGAGCTATGAAGACAAGGAGAAGGCATTAGTTATATGATAGTGAAGCCGAAAGTATAACCCATCCGCCATATTGCTTAGACCACATTGTAATATTACTGTGTTATTCTATGGTGACAGTTCCAATTTTAAAGAAGTAATGACGCCAAAGTTGGCGCCAAGAATAATTAAGTATTTGACATAACTGTAAAACTTTTAACTGCAGAATGCTGAGATTTTGTATTTAGAACTATTGTAACATATAATTGTGCATCTTTACTTTTCATCCATAAAATCGTGCATCTTTCACTGTTATTTAAAAAGAAACCAACAAAATGATCCGCCATACATAGACCAACACAGTTACTTCATTTCGTCCAATGATGAAGATAGCTAATGTCATCTCCATGTATTCATATCTCTATGGTTATTCCACACTGATAATTCCAGGATCTGCAAGAGGGAATCCAAAAGTCGTCTCGAAAAAATGCAGAACTTTTCTCGACACCATGCGCGTACACACGTTTGTATAATTGAATACACACAAAACGTTTGTAAAATTGAATAATCGCAAAAAACTTTTCTGATATATGGACATCTAGCGGTTGTTCCATTCAACTGATCGAGTTGAGATTTCGGATATAGCTATTCAGAGGCATTAGCAAGGAATGCAGTAATATGTGCTATATCTGCGGTAATTGACAACAAAGTGGCACTCACGGTTACGGTTATAGGTGCAAAAACGCGAAATTTTCGAATGGCAACTCCCGCGTTTCCCCGTCGCAAAATGGTCAGATCATGAGAAAACCCTAAAGAGCGTTGAATCGATATGTGTGTCACAAGAAACAAACGCCTTTTGCACGGACAAAAAAGCGGCCTATCATTCGCTGTCATAGTCACTGAGTCGGCACGTGAAAGCTCCTGACTGAAGAATCAACATGCCTACCTTGCTTTTTATTGGTATTTTAAGTTGAATATCTGGCGAACAAGTTCTGTGACTGGTGCCTTGCCTCTGTCATATACAAATTTCCTTCGTGTGCCCTGATCATGTTTTTATTAGCCATTTATAGGGCTGTTTTTTGTACGTGCATAAAGCGTCCAATTTTTGTGATACACGTACGGTTCCAATGCTTGTTAAGGTTTTAACATGCGCTGAGCATTTCGCAAACGGGAAAAATTGGTGTTGACTTTCGAAACTTTCGAGTTCCTGTATCTATAACCACATAGATGCCAACTACTACGGAATATAATAAACCACTTTTTGTAAACATTATACTTTTTTAGTATTTTTTCAAAATAGTAACCAGCTCTCGCGCGTTGTATACAAATTTTGCGATAATTTAAGGAGAAAATTATTGGTTGAAAAAACTGGTTAATTATATTCCGTAGTAGTTGGTAGCTATGTAACCATAACCGTGGGAGCTAGTTTGTTGTTGTTCGCAGAATATCTAGTTCATACCTCTGAATAAGTATATCTGAACTCTCACTCAATCGACTGCTAGAAGTCCATAATTCGTTTTAGAAATTCAGGGAACATACTACGTTTAAGATTTTTTTCTCTATATCTCATAAATATTTAGATTGACCACATACGAAAATCTACAGCACAGCTTGCAAAGGGACAATCTGAACACTTTCAACTATTTAGCTTTGTTTTATTCTTTAAAATACATTCAAAAATTCTGTCAATACTACTCAAAATATATCTTTAAAGAATGATTAATAGAAAGAGAAAACTTGTTGCTAAACTTTTTTCACATGCGTCATAAAAACTTTGTTTTGTCGCAAGGGAGAAACCGTTATTTAAGTCAGTCCGAACTCTACTGCTCATTTAGTATATTCAATGTTACTGGAGAATACTGTCTCATTTTATTTTATTGTTTTATTGCGGCATTGGAAGTTACATCCTCAAATGATTAAAACCAAGAGGTAAATTTTATATTGCCTCTTAATAGCTTTTGTAAGACGTGTCTTCCCATTTCGGGGTTTATGTTGTTTTCTGTATAATTGATCTTATTATCAATTTGGACTGATATCAGTTGATCTGGCAATATATATTATAAAAAGACGGACGAGGTAACTTTAAGTTTCTTTTTAACAGGGTAATGTCCCACCTCACAGAGAACGGCTTCCTACAAAAGGAATGGCCTTGGAGAGAAGAGCAGTTGCGATTTCGGCCAGAAATTGACCTTTAATTCAGTTACAAGGGCTCAATGTGTCCCTGATATGTAGTCACTATGTGCAGGGCCCGATTTAGAAAATTCTGGACTATAGGCACAATCGGGATGGGGGCCGTTTAACACTGATGTAGGCAGTGTGAAATTTCCAAAGGTAAATTACTGTCTGGCTGTGCCCTGCTGTCGAAAGTCTGCGCTCTTATTTTTCCAAAATGGCAGTCGTCCATTATCTTTCTTAATGAATTTAACAAACAAATTCAAGCTGTACATAAAATACCTAAGAATTTATAACATTTTCCAACTCCTGGTTATAAATGCCATCCAGTCATCGAGCAGATTGGCAACTTGTTTGAAAAAATTGGAAAATCTGCTATTAAAAAAGATAAAATTCAGAAAAACTGAATTGCGATGTTGTTTTGAAGGGCCCCAAACATTAGGGGCCCTAGGCCCGGGATTAGGCCTAGTGGAAAATCAGGGCCTGGCTGTGAGGTCGATATGTCCTTCAGTCAAAAGGTGATCACGCATTATAGCCACAATGTGACCACGCAGTGAAGTTACAACCCCGATAGGGGAAAAAAAAATTTTTTGGAGCTACCGTCTATCGCGGATATTCGGCATCTATTCCAGCCGATATCTGAAAACTGCCCGATTTCGATTCTTAGACCTTCTATTCTTAGGTGAATACACTAGCCATTGTGGCACGTACGACTAAGAACATTTTTAAAATGAAGTGATTGAAAATGTTACTTTTGAAAATTGAAATTTTTTGTGGTGCGTTTTATAAATGGAGGAAGAATACAATTATCAAAATAAGACATAAATTAAATGCTTAAAAATCATTCTTTTTTTGGGGGGGGGTTCTTGCTTTCAATTATTATTTTCTAGGATTTATATGCAGGGTGGTCATAAAAGTACTTCCCCGATATATGGACCTCTAGTCGTCGTTCTGTACAAAAAATCAAGATGAGATTTCAGATATAGTTATCCAGAGGTATGCGCTCGAGATTGGGATTGTTCAAAACAATATAGCTCTCACAATTACGGTTACAGTGAAAAAATTCGAAAATTTTCGATGTCAGGGCACACTTTTTTCCCGCGAAAGTTGATCAGCGCATTGAAAAATCATAAATGGCGTTCAAACAATACGCTTTTATGACGAAAATTGGTGGCCTGAAGCATTTTCAAAGAAGAGCATTGTAATGAGCCAAAGTCAGTACAGAATTAAAGTGCTTTGACACAATTCACATTAATTCACTGCAGTGGCATAGCCAGAGATTTTTCATGGGGGGGGGGTTACGATTACTGCAACTCACATATATGTATACGTGTGAGTGATAAGGGAGTAAAGAATGTTACGTATTGTATGGCAAAATATTCCTCAATGGAGTTGTGACCCCCCCTATCGCCCCCCCCTTGGCTACGCCACTGATTCACTGGAATAGACCGTAGAAATTTTAAACTAACAGTAGGGCACCTGAAAACTCTCAATTCCAATAAAAACAACTTCCCTCTCATCTATTGAACTCATTGGTTTGAACGGTGACTAGAGGTCCATATATCGTAGGGGAAGCTTTTTTATGACGACCCTGTATTTATGAATTTAAAAAAGCCAATAATTTCTTGAACTTTTTTGGGCTTGATAGATTGCATAGAGGTACAGCTACGGAAAAAAAGGCCCATTTGATCTTTATTTTGCCGTCGTTCGTCGTGCAGAAAAGTTATATATACCATTCGTTTTCAAATAACGCATACTTTAATTTACTATTATTTAATTTGCACAAGGGGACGTCTTCATATTTAATTATGCACCAACTTCGTTTTACTCAATGGCAACACTGTATTTTGACTTTATTAAACGAAAGAAAACCTTCAAATTATTATTAAAATATCAATTTTCACTAATTTTCTACGATAATTTCCGGAGATATTGCGAATAATTTTTTTTGCGTTTTTAAGGGACTTTCTACAAATTGAAAAGAGCTATTTGTAGGTTCCGAACTTTTCGCCTTTCATTCATTTCGCTCGCGAGAGTTAAAAGAAATAAATATTATTTTCAAGGAAAATATTGTTACCATCTCTCTTAAAGTTTTTTGTACTGAGGATATCAAGGGCAGAAAGTAGAATGTTTAGTCAGATGTCCAAATGACCCGTGAATTCATAACTTCCTTGGTTCGTACTCATGACTTAAAGGAAAAATGCAAAACGGCTGCTCACGATTTTGAAAATCTTTCTAATTTTGAAATTGCTATTGAGTATTTCCCTTGATGGTTCTCTTAGACAGATGAAATGTTGGCAGGAGTGAGAGGCTGTTCTCTGCTCTTCTGACTGCAAGCATGAATGTTACCCAGCTACGGTCGAACTAGAAGAATGGTTTCATGATTGAAAATTTATTTGTTTGAATTTCATGTAAAAAACGCAATTACTTTTTGCTGAGCCAATATTATCACTGTGCGTGTTATTTCACTTTCTTCATTTAATATTATCGTCTACAATGTGCAATATTCTTATAAGACTTTTGGTGGTATTTTAATTTTTTGTCAGATGAAAATTTAGAGAGAAAAACGTGATTTTGAATGTTTTTTGAATGTTCGATAAAATATGGGGAAGTCCAAAGACCTCATGTTTCCAATATTAAAAAAGGTCAAATTCATGCCTGGAATGTTGAGGATGTTAGTTTTTCAGAAATAGGATGCTGTATTAGAAGACATATACATATACTGCATCTAATTCTATACCTGGAAAATATTTTGTTAACGGACGCAACAATAGACGCTTTATAGAATCTCCATCAAACTGCAAAAACCTCTAATTTATTTGCTTCAAAATTTGATTTTTTTTTAATACCGCTATCTTTTACTGTATTTTTGCACCAAAAAAAATCTAATTTACGCTTATTTTAAGCAGTTTTCGAAAAATTGTCACTTAATAAATTTATATATGGTCCCTTAACTCATGAAAATAACACATTTTATTTAATATAAATTAAACTACTGAACGTAAAAATTTGAAATTTTGCACAGCCATGTCATATTACTTTCTGCATCTATTTATCGAAGTTTGGCTAGGTCACTATTCATAATTTTACATATTAATTTAATAATTCATAATTCAGATTAATATCTCTCTATTCTAAAAAAAAGTAAAGGCCGCTGTCGTCGCCGCTGTCAAAAGCTTGTCAGCGTATCTCCTCCTAAACCGTGGGGATTTGAGTTTCGACTAAGGTGCTCACAGATTCGAAAAATTCCGAGGAACCTGCTAAGCTGATTTAAATTTCGAAAATCGAATTATTTTAGAAGATATTAATAAAAAACTGAAAAAAAACCGAATGGTTGCCAGATTTGGCATAAAATCATTCATTCCTTTGCAACAAAGCGTTTCCAAGTATCTAGAATCGCGTGAAATTTACAAACATGAGTTAGAATTACGCCCATTTTACGCCAAAATAAAAACTATATGAAATACGTAACTCAAAATGTGTTACACAAAGTTGACAATTTTCAAATAGTAAGTTCGCTTAAACAACAGGAGTTTAGAATTAGCGATTATTCGTTTTTCCAAAACAGAATAACTAATATCTTGAAAATGAAAAATAATTAAAATGCAGATTATTTTAAAGCCGGTTCTCGTCCAGCTGGATTATTTGCTACCAGTAGAAATATTCTGCGGCGTTAACTATGCCCTTATAGCAGTTACAGTACACTTTGGATATTTGCTAGCACGACGAGATGGTATAATTCGGTATGGTATTACGCCAATCTGCAAACGATTATGTAAATGAAAATATGGATAACGGTTTTCCGGTAACCTTACATGAACAGTAATTATAGGTTGTGAGCATGTGTAAATCGCCAAATAATGAAAAGTCGCCATTGGTGGCAAGCTATCCTATCTGTTCCGTAGCTTTTATTAACTTTACATGTACGCAAGTCGCCAAATAATGAAAAATCGCAATGGGTGGCAAATTCGAAGGGTGTCCAATAGGTTTTACATTATTAAAAATACAGCTGAAACAGATGTTCTGATTTTATTATGCTTTAGCTCCTAATTAATATAACTTTTGAATGGCAACATTGAAAATTATTGTGTTTCTGAAGAGAGCAAATAATTTTTCCAGCGATTATAAGCGGAGTCCGCACTCCAAGTGTAGTATAGCTCAGGACCCGTACAACACGGATTCCCATAACCAAATATCTTCCGTGTTATGAGGGGGAGGGGGTCTACTGTAGTGTGAATTTTAAATTTTTATGTGCCAATGAACATGCAAGAACCAAGCAATGCGTAGCTCAGTAACATTCTATCTGATCCAATCTTCGGGTTTTGTCTGTTGAAATTATGTCTTTTTTACGAATAAGCCTGATTAGGGGCCGAATGCCTCATAAGAAAAGCGAGCGTAGCGAGTCTGGGGGCCTTGGCCCCTAGTCTCTCTATTCTAAAAAAAAGTAAAGGCCGCTGGCGCTGTCAAAGCTTGTCAGCTTATCTCCTCCTAAACCGTGGGGATTTGAGTTTCGACTAAGGTGCCCACAGATTCGAAAAATTCTGAGGAACCTGCTAAGCTGAGTTAAATTTCGAAAATCGAATTATTTTAGAAGATATTAATAAAAAACTGAAAAAAAAAACCGAATGGTTGCCAGATTTGGCATAAAATCATTCATTCCTTTGCAACAAAGCGTTTCCAAGTATCTAGAATCGCGTGAAATTCACAAACATGAATTAATATTACGCCCATTTTACGCCAAATTAAAAAGTATATGAAATAAGTAACTCAAAATGTGTTACAGAAAGTTGAAAATTTTCAAATAGTAAGTTCGCTTAGACAACAGGTGTTTGGAATTAGCGATTATTTGTTTTTCCAAAACAGAATAACTAATATCTTGAAAATGAAAAATAATTAAAATGCAGATTATTTTAAAGCCGGCTCGGTTCAACTGGATTATTTGCTACCAGTAGAAATATTTGGCGGCGTTAACTATGCCATTATAGCAGTTATAGTACACTTTGGATATTTGCTAGCGCGACGAGATGGTATAATTCGTGGTGCTAAGTACGCCAATCTTCAAACGATTATGTAAATGAAAATATGGATAACGGTTTTCCGGTAACCTTAAATGAACAGTAATTATAGGTTGTGAGCATGTGTAAATCGCCAAATAATGAAAAGTCGCCATTGGTGGCAAGCTATCCGTAGCTTTTATTAACTTTACATGTACACAAGTCGCCAAATAATGAAAAATCGCCATGGGTGGCAAATTCGCGAGGTGTCCAATAGGTTTTACATTAATAAAACACAGCTGAAACAGATGTTCTGATTTTATTACGCTTTAGCTCCTAATTAATATAACTTTTGAATGGCAACATTAAATATCATTGTGTTCCTGAGGAGTGCAAATAATTTTTCCTGCGATTATAAGCGCAGTCCGCACTCCAGGTGGTGTATAGCTCAGGACCGGTACAACACGGATTCTCATAACAAAATATCTTCCGTGTTATGAGGGGGGAAGGTTCTACTGTAGTGTGAAGTTTAAATTTTTAAGTACCAATGAACATGCAAGAACCAAGCAAAGTGTAGCTCAGTAACATTCTATCTGATCCAATCTTTGGAATTTGTCTGTTGAAATTATGTCTTTTTTACGAATAAGCCTTATTAGGGACCGAATGACTCCTACGAAAAGCGAGCGTAGTGAGTCTGGGGGCTTTGGCCCCTAGTTTTATTTAAAAATCATAATAATAGGGAATTATGTTTGGGTCGTTTAGTTCTAATAGTAGGAATAAAAATCAGCTTCTTATTATCAATATTATATGAGATATGAATGAAAGTATGAAAAAATATTTTAACATCTGGGGAGGGGGATCTTGGGAGCTCACAACTCACCCATTTTCGGTTGAAATTTATTGAAAATTGGTATCCGGGGTTAAAATGAGCTAAATTTTTGAAATATGAAGTGAAATCTAGGGGTTGCTATTGAGAAAAAAAAAGTTGGTGCGAATTTTAATATGTAGATGGCCTCTTATGCAATTTTTATGAATATCAAATTAAAATGTAGTTCAATTGTAAACGATTGGTATCTGTAACTTGGCTGTACGACTTACGACGGCCGAAAAAAGTACAAGTGGGCCTTTTTTTTCTGCAGCTGTACATTTCCAAATATTCATAAATTGCAATAATTTTCTGAATTGATATAAATTAAATTTTTGGAAATCGTTTTTTTTTCTTCATTAAAAAATTATTTTCTAACAGTTATAATGCTTCTATTTATTTATAAATCAAACGTTAATAATTTCTTAAAAATTTTTCTAATATAACGTACAATGTTTTCCTTCCCGGAAATAAGGCGACCGCATTTTGGGTGACACGGTGACATCACAATGCAACCTTAATGACGAAATTCAGAAACCTCTGCCTGTTAATGAGATACAGTTTTATAAAATCACAAATTCTTAATATCCAATTCCAATAAAAAATCTAGTAGAAGAGTTTACCCATAATATATACAACAAAAAATAATCGAAAGTTGACGCATGAAGAATTTTAACTAGTTTATTTCAGAGAAAACTTTTTACTTATTTATTATTTTTCAAATGGCGGGCCTCAACAATGCCTTGGCCACTGCTAAGGCCGAAGTTGTTGGTCGCTTTATTATGGGGGCACCCAATAGGTGGACCAACGTTACCCCTATGAAAGGACAGACACAAGGACATCGACGCCCAGTCGGGGTTCGAACTCGACCGGCGGGAGTTGAACCAGAAACCGTAGTACGGTGCTATATCCACCATACAAGCTGGTCGGCGAGAAATCTTTTATAATAATAATAATAATAATAATAATAATAATAATAATAATAATAATAATAATAATAATAATAATAATAATAACAACAACAACACTTCCTAGTAATGTCTCGCTTTCTGTTGTTACAATACAAAATCTTGAGTTCTGTATGATAATTAGAACAGTACAGAAACGTCACTAAAGTTTCTTTACAATTTTTCATCAATGCTACATAATGCATGAAATTTTATTAATCTTTCTAATAAAAGGCTTTGAAAAAGAATATGACTGTGCTATTTGAGTTCATTTCACACAGTACTAATATCGACTCTTATTAAGTTAGGTATACAAATATATTCATTATATTTAAGTGAACCACAAACGTGAGTGAATAAATTAATTTTAAACGAAAAAGTAACTGTATATTTGAAGAGGTAAAATTTCTCATGGTTAGTTATTCTCCATTTTTGAGAAAATAAATTAGAAATTCTTAAATGTCTTCTCTACCCACTAATGTATCTATGATTAGGAAATGAAGAGTCGTTAATATTTTTCTGTAGCTTAAGTAATTAAAACTTAGTCTACAAGACTCTTAATAACACAAGAAGGAGTGTTTTCTTCGGCTGCAAATTTAAGCATTATAAACGCATAAAAATGTGTATTATTACTTATTCTCTTATGAACGTTGGAGATGAATATTACTATCCAAACACAAATGTCAAAATGAACGAAGTTAAATTAGTATTTTGTCAATTTTCTTTTCCCGCGTAATTACCGCTGAATCTTTTCGATGGCTAGGAAGCCTTCTAATCTTGATGAAAGTACTTTTGCTCGCCTTCTATTTGTTGATTTCTTCACGCATATGTTATTTATGAGATAATCCAAATTAATGACGGTATAATGCCGTCCGATTTTTCTTTTGAATGCAAACGTGTTAATAAAGCAGCGATGCTCCCGCTCCCTGAATATGGCAGACATGCTCCGTTTTTCGCGTTTTAGATAACCGCCAGTTTACTCCCGAAATGAAAGATCTGACTTTTCTTCGAGTTTTGAAGAGCCTTCGCAATCCAATCCAATTTCTTTTTTCAGCCAACATGGGGAGCTGGGCTGTTGTTACAAGCGCTTAACACTCTTCCGGCGATTGAACAAAAGAGACCTGAAGGGCTCTTCATATGAATCATTTAGGATGATTATGCCTTAAATCCATTTCAAAGTCTCGACGGCTGATGAATTCTTTTATGGGCTTTACGAAGGAGAATGTCATTTGTTTGTGGAAGGCCTCAATCTGAAGACGGCCGAAAGCTTCCAATCTAAGCAGAGAGTACGTTTTTTCTTGTCTTTGCTGATGAAGTGGCTGCCGAAGTACTTGAGAGTATTCGCAGAAAGAAAGGATTAGCAAACATTGATCTCTCCAGACGCTAAGAGTCAGCAGTTTCTTTCACGCTTCCGAATTTTCATTCACTTTCGTCTTTGCTAATGAGCGTTTTAATAGCAGCATTTTCTTGCTTCCAGAATCCTTCGTAAATGAATTTTTGGAAGGCGCTGAGAAGTAATCAGATCAATAAACAGATTGGAATAGAATCTGGATTTATCAAAATTATTGAATGAACAGAGAACGAAGAGTTGAAGAGAGAGAAAAAACCCTCAACCCTGTTTGTATGCGCATACATTGCAGACCTAACCGAATTTAAAGCATGATGTTCTAACACAATATATAGTCACACAAAGGTAGTCACTGATAAGAATTCGAAAACTATAATCTTGAATAAAACTGAGTTCCTAACAATTTATTTTTCCCTTTTCAATCTAAACGGGAACAATATATCCTTTTATAAAGGTTTTTTTTTTTTTCTGACAGAATGCTTCGTTTGAAAATCATTTACGCTTTCATTGTAGACTTATTTCAAAAAATCTATTATAAATTCTATAGTTTTATTTTACTACCATGTCTTTGATTTTCATAAACACTTCAACGCATTAGTACTGAACAAACGAATCAAAATATTACTTTATTTTAATTATGAAGTAAATACTAAAAATAAAGTTAGTCTCTCACAGTTTTATTCTATTCTTTTCATGTTTTGGGGCTAAACGCTAAACAACTTTTAAGGAAGCATTGCTCTTCAAAAATCTCGCTATATGTAGGAGAAGGTCGTCGGAGTTGGCCGAAAGTTCTTTTTTAGTTTTGACCCATAACGGTACAAACCCAAGATTCCCAAAAAAATTCTTTGTCTGAGAGCGAACTTTTCGTGATATTACAAAGTTGGAGCATGAACATGAAAGCAAATAGCGTTGTGCACTCGCCGCCTGCACTAGGGTGTCTCGGAAAATACGAATGTCTGAAAATGTTTGCTCCTCGGAGTTTTTCTGGTTCCTTTTGGTGTGAAATTACAATGTGTGAAATTTAAAGTCTATAGGTCAACGTTCGAGTTTGCCTGTAAGGGCATAAAAATTGAAATTTTTTTGTGAAAATGCGTCATTTTATGGTTTATTGATTTCTTTTTCAACGTTTTTCCTGCATTTGAATTAAGTTTTTATGAGTTCTTAAGTCTTAAAAAAGTACGAATTCGCATATAATTAAGATTCATATAAATTGTAACCACAGAAGAAATTACTTACTCAAGAATGAAAATGGAAAAATCAACTCCCTTCATATTATTGAATTTTATTCTCGTACTGTTATAAACGTATACTGATTATAAATGTATACAGATATAAGAATATAACACTGGAAGTATTAGAACATTGTTATATATTTTGGCACAGTAACAAAATACTAGCTGAAAAAAAGTAACAAAAAATATGCATTTTAGAAATATGGCCAAATTTTAAAGTGAGTAAAATTTCAAGAAAAGTATTGTAATGTAAAATGAAATTCCTATATAACCCAGACAGCACAGCAAACTTGCATCAAACTTGCAGCAAGCTTGTTTTATCAAGTCAATAAACTTGAATTAAGCTTGAAAATTTCAAGCGTGTAAGCTTAATGCAAGCTTGAATCAAGTTTTCTAGTTTACACTTGCCCAGCTTGCATTAAGCTTGACATAGCAAACTTAATTTCAAGCTTAAAAAAGTTTCCAAAAAAAAAAAAGAATTCCTAAATATACGGGCGCCCGTCGGCGAACTCGCCCTACGTATTTTATTTTTCCCCTCTACGCTGAAATTTCAAGTTATTTTAATCTGTTACCATTAAGCGTCCGCGATCGAACTCGGTATCTATGGGTTGGGAAGCCAGCGTCCTAATCACTCGGCCAACTTGAGTTGCACTGATGTGACTAAAGTTTGAAGTGACTGTTACGGTTATCAAGCCGTTCTCCGGCGAGATCGATCAGTGGCCGATGTGTTGATCTGTTTCTTTTATTTTTCCATGGGATGAATCAAAATTAAAATAATGTTATGTGTGATTTAGAGACTCTACTGATAGGGAAATAAGCATAATATAAACTTAAGAGCAGCACACGTTTTAAAACTTTCAATATCGCGTCACTCATGTTGGGCAACACTGGCCAAAATAGAGACAAGCGACTGATTTTGAAATCAATTTCGTCGTATAATTGTATTTTATTTTGAAGAATTTCAATATTTGGAAATATAGAATCTTTTTTTTTTAATTCTATGGTCAAGTACATTTATGACTGATGATAAATTATTTGTTATGTGGATGTGGCTTTCCAAATCAAGCAGTAATCAAGTTGTATTCAAGCTTGACAGTTCAAATGACTTCTCCAAGCTTGCTTCAAGCTTAAAATGAATTGAACTGTCAAGCTTGTATTAATACGTCAAATTCAAAGAAATGTCAAGCTTGATTTAAGCTTATGTGCTGTCTGGGAAGTGTACTTAGCTTAATTTCCTATTACATCTTGTATATGTAATTAATAACATTATATTACATCAGAAATATAGAAGATTGTTTAAAGTCTTACAAATGTTTTAAACAAGACTTAGTGAAGGTTGTTGCTGATTTCCTTGATTGTTCAACCGACTGTAGCAAACACTGCCTCTTGTTCTGCATCCTTCGTAATTTTATCAGAAAAATCCTGCACCAGCTTGACTCCACGTTCTGTTATATCGTTGACGACTTTTAAGTTTTACAAATAATTTTATTACATTATATTCAGCATCTTCTTCCCATGTGAATGGCCATTTTTTCAGCCAGGATCCCTTCTGCTTAAATATTTCAAAAAGTAGTCATGAGCTGGGCCTTACTAGTTGAAATAATTTTGTTTGTAAATTTAAATTTTGGAATACAGGAACGCCCTTTGGTAACGTTATCAATTCATTATCGAATTTTATCAATGAAGAGGCGATTTTTTTCTTCTCGGTTACAGATATCTTTTTTTGAAATGAGAGAAAATGGAATCGTCTCCTGTGCCATATGCCACAAGTGTCGATTTAAGGCTGTCAGAGCAGCCTGCTCAGTATCGATAGCTTTCTAGCAGTTCAAACCAGAGTTGGGCAGGATCGCAAATACATGTATTTGAAATACTATTTTCAAAATACATTTGTATTTTGTATTCTGTATTTTCACAAGAAAAAGTAAAGTATTTTGAAAATGTATTTCAAAATACATTTTCAATATATTTTGTATTTTCAAAATACTGAAAATACATTTTTCATTCTGAAGACTGCTGTCATTAATTAGTAGAATAGACCTGCTGTCATTAATTTTTCCCCAGCTCATAACATAAACAATTCTGTTGCATCTGCACTATTTTAGGGTCACATATGGTAACTAAAGAGGTGTTAGGATTTTTTGCGACGCTTAGGTTATATTAAACAGGAAGGAGGGGGGCGGAATCTCACACGCCTTTTTAGATTAGTTTAATGATATTTGATCTAGGAGGTTTTATGTATTGCTGATAACTGATTCACAAATGTGAATGAAGCTGAAAAAAGAGAAAAACATGTTTGAGTAATATTCATTGGATTTCTGAAAAAGTATTTATAAATAATTCCAAATGCGCTACCAAGTCACAGAAAAATAAGCCAGTCAGCATTTCTGAAGTTATATTACGAGATAGATCAAGCTTCCAGTTTAGATGAATTTGCGAGTCGTGCAATTCTCAGTGGAAATTTTTTTCAAATTTTATCTGTAGATGCAAATGAGAAAGTTAAGTCGCAGTGCCAGCTTTGCCAACCCAAAAGGGTTGTCATAAGTAGAACATTCAAAACTACTACAAATTTTAAAACTCACTTAAAGGTAGAACTTCAATTTTATCATAAAATTGATTAAGCTGAGTTCGTTTGTTCAAATGTTTAACTGAATTCAATAAGTCATAAATATTAATATACAAGCTTTACACCGCCTTTTTTTTTCGAGTGAGGAAAACTTTTTTAATTGAATGCTCGGCAAGTCATACTTCTCTTTCTACCAAACCATGCTTTTCCTACATTTAAAAAAAGTATGAGAGAAAAACAGTATACATATGTTTATTTACTTATTTATTATTATTATTATTAAGTCTTGTTTGGAAATCTAAGTAAACCTTAAGTTTCTTTTATTAATTTTAATTATTCATCATTTACTCATCTTTTTCTCATTAGCTATTTAGTATCATGGATGGATCGTACCCGAGTTCTCAGAAATTTAAACCTCACCATTGATGTCTGTATTAAAAAATATTAGGTATTGGTTTGAATTCGCTTTAAGAGAGCTTGAACCCCAAACTTATGCTTCTTAACATAATTTAAGGTTTTATTTTATTAGCTTGGATGAAATAAATGAAACATTTCAGTAAACTTTTTAATTTTTAATGTTGTCCTTATCAAATTGAAGTAATTTCAGAGTGATACGAGAGAAGTTGAAGATAAAACTACAAAGATTGATGATGATTGGTTTGAATTTAATGACTCCGAACCATATACCACAAATTCTCGAAATGCAGTTTAACTTGAACTGCTGCAGTTTCTTTCCGAAAAATCAGCTGATTTGAAAGTTCTAATTCATATCCGACAGTAAAATAACTTTTCGTGAAATTTAACCCAAGTATGCCGACTAGTGCTCCTGTTGAAAGACCTTTTTCCTTTTCAGTATTATAAATGCTCCAAAAAGAAATTGACTTTCGATAATCAGTTCGAAGCGATAATCAGTTCGAAAAACTAGTTTTTTTTTTTTTTTAAAAGAAAATCATTCTTTCTCTAAATCATAGGGCTTGGAATAATTATACCGTATTTTAAGAGTCCTTTTCATAATTTGTTTATTCTGTTAAGTAAATTAATACAATGATACACTTTTCTTTTGTAGTAATATATGAATGCATCTTGTGTTTGTGTGATTATGGCAACGCAACACTAGGGCAATCTGCTAAGGATGTGGGGTGCGACTTTCTAAGGTAGGAGAACTTTCTAAGGGGTTCTAACGTGTATTTACGTTACAGCTTGAACTAAGGGTCTGGAACTTACCAAAACTCCAGACCCTTAGATCGACAGCTGCGCGATGGGACCCGAAACCGGGACAGAGGCGGGGATGGACGTGGGCGATGTAGGCGACCGCCCACGGTCTCGCGCTCCCAAGGCCTCGCATCATATATAGTCCAGGCGAATTAGACCAAAAAAAACAGCAAATGGGGGAAAAATTTATATATTTTTGAAACTTGGGGAAAACACTAATTGGGTATGTAGTTGTATGAAACAGAAAAGTTCCCCCCTCTCGGGGTGCCGCGTCCCCTCTTTGGCCCCCCAAAAGGTCACTTTTTAAGATTTTCACTTCTATCTCAAAAACCGTTGGTCTTAGCAAAAAAATGTCAGTTACAAAATGAAAGCTGATAAAATTTTCTACAAGATTGTAATTGGTTATTTTTTTCTATATGCAATAGCTTTCGAGATATGTTTTAGACAAAATCGCAAATTTTTGGAAAACGCTTCTTTTTATCCTGATTTTTAACCAATTTTGTCTTTTAACCCTTCAATCCTCAGTTTTACAGCAATTGTTTTCGAAACAAAGTTGTAGAGTATTCAATTACCTTTAAAGTGAATTATTACTTGTAACTTTATCTTTAAATGATCAAAAGTTATTGCAATTTGAAATTTTCAATAAATTTTGCAAATTCGAATGAAAACTACATTGCGCGTCAAAGTACGACAAAATCTAGGGGAAAAAATTATACAGATTTGAAAGTTGAGGAAAACATTGATTGGGGATGTAGTTGTATGAAACAGAAAAGTTCCAACCTCTCGGGGTGCCGCTTCCCCCCCTTTAGCTCCCCCCCCCAAAAAAGGACCTTTTTTTGGATTTTCCCCTTTATCTCCAAAACCGTGCATGCTAGCAAAAAAATGTCATATTCAAAATGAAATCTGATGAAATTTCCTACAAGATTGTTATGGGTTATTTTTTCTAGATGAAAAAGCTTTCAAGATATACGTCTTAGAAAAAATCGCAAATTTTTGGAAACGCTTCTTTCTTTTTATCACTATTTCTCACTAACTTTGCCTTATAGCTCTTCAACCATCAGTTTCACAGGAATGGGTTTAAAGCAAAATTTAAAGTATTCAATTACCTTTAAATTTAACATTTATATGTGTAATTGTATTTTTAAATGATTAAAAGTTACAGAAATTTGAAAATTTTAATTCATTTTAGGGAATTCGAATGAAAAATGCATTGTGCGTCAGAATGCAAGAAAAAACCTAGGAAAAAGCTTATAAACGTTTGAAACTTGGGGAAAACACTGGTTGGGTATGTAGTTGTATGAAACAGTCTCTAGGGGTGCCGCGTCCCCCCTCTTAGCCCCCTTCTCCTCAAACGTCCCTTTTTAGATTTTCATTTTTATCTCAAAATTGGTGCTTCTTAGCAAAAGCATGCCAAATACAAAATGAAAGCTGATAAAATTTCCTAGAAGATTATAATTTTTATTTTTTTATGTATCGAATTATTTATTATTCGATATCTTTATTATTAGTATTTTTTTTTTCTATATCGAATATTATTTTGTATATCGAATAGCTTCGAGATATGTTTTAGAAAACCTCGCAAATTTATGGAAAACGCTTTTATTCATCCCATATTTCGACTAACTTTCCTTCTAGCTGCTGATTCTTAATTCAGAGAATCGAACAGACAAATTATCAAAATTTGTAATCTCAATTTGTAATCAAAATTTGTAAGATAAAATTACAAATAATAAGTTATTTTAAAGGAATTGATTACTCCTGTAAAAGTGAGGGTTAAAGAGCTAGTATAACGCATAGTGGAAAATTGTGATTAAAAGAAGCGTTTTCCAAAACCTTGCGATTTTTTCTAAAACTTATATCTCGAAAGCTTTTGTATCTAGAAAAAAATAACCCGCAACAATCTTGTAGGAAACTTCCTCAGCTTTCATTTTGTAACTGACAATTTTTTGCTAAGACGTACGGTTTTTTAGATAAAAGTGAAAATCCCAAAAAAGGACCTTTTTTAGGGGGGCTAAAGGGGGAAGTGGCCTTCGCCGAGAGCCGGGAACTTTTCTGTTTTATACAACTACACTAGCTGGAACCCGTCGAATTCGACGGTCACTTTTTTGACTGTAATACTCAAAAATAAATGGGAACGATCGAGAATGTAACCAAGGTCTTGAACAAAACTAACAGGAAAATTCAAAGAGCGACGCGGACGGAACATGACTTGTGACAGAAAGTAAACAAAAGGTTTCACGCAAGTTCTTAGCAACTGTACAATGACGATGAAATGATTGAAATCTTAAAAATTTGTTTTTAACTATCTTTATTAAGTAAAAAAAAAAGAAGAGTAGATATTAAATGACAAATGAGCAAATACAGTTACAAATTCTAATTGAGCATTTCGTTGAAGACGATATTTTGGGTAAAGTCATCAACCACGAAACGTCCAGGTGAATTCTCTTAAATGATCTTGACTGCCACAGCATTCTTTGATCTAACCATTGAAAGAGTGACATACAACATTCCATGAGAAAATACGGGCGCAGAAAGGTAAACGCCAAAAGTATGAAGCGAAAATAGTGAAAAATTTCGGAATTCCGCAAGAGACAAAGAAATCTAATCCGCCAAATGGCGATCGCGCGATCCCTGCTTTATTTGCCTTTTCTCAAGCTACCCTCGATGGTAGAGATCCAGTATCAGACAGAAAACTGAAAAATTAAAGAAATAAAAGATAAATCGCTAACTAAAGAAGGAGTTTATAACTGACGTCAATGTCGTTAACAAACCACAATGTATTTGTAAAGAGAAAAGTTTGAAAAGAATGTGAAACACTTTCATATTTTAAATACTCACTAAAGTGCTGTATATTAAAAGCGTATCATAATCCATGCGCCGTCCCTATTTTTCTTCCTTGTTTCATTAAATTGAAAAGGGTATCATTATTCATGGCCGTGCCGTATTTTTCTTCCTTCTTCCACAAAACACTTCTTTGGAATCGAAATCTATAGCTGCTAAAACTGTTTTACAATCTTCGCCAAGCATATTCCAACTATACTTCGCAATTTTATATACTGTTTGGAATGAGCATCATAATCCATGAGCGTGCTATATTTGTCTTTCTCGTTGCATAAAACACATCTTTGGAATTAATAGCTATATTAAATTTGCTTACTAAAGCTCTTTTATAACCATCGCCAGGCATGGTTCGGTTTTTAAGATTTTTTTTTTCCCGCAAACTTGGCGATCAATTATCAAAAATCGCAAACCTTGTCAGACTTATTCTCCCCCTCCCCTTCCGCGTTATGTGGCAAACACATTCAAAAAGATTTCCACCGTGACAGTTCATCTCTGCAAAACCTGTCTACAAATCACATCGACAGAATCGAGTAGACAAAGTCTGGGCGTGAACGAAATAGCACCCTAGTGCTAATATGCGATAAAGCGATAAAATAAAGAAGGCTTTTTATGACAGAAAAATGCATTTAATAAACCGCAATATTATTTCTATGGCGAAAAATTCCCCATTTGAAGTTCCGCTACGCCTGATCCCTCCGACTTAAAAATTTTTCTCTTTAGATGACAATCTACGGACCAAGACCTTCTTTAAGACCTCTCAACCAAATTTTTACACATAGCTGTTCTTTCAATTTAGTGGATACCGGAAAAACATGCTTCAAATTAATATATAGAAAAAATTAAGGAAATAAGCAATAAAGCGCCAAAATAAAGAAAACTTTTATGATTTTCAGATGTATTTAATAAACCACAATGTTATTTCTATGGCGAAAAATTCCACATTTGCCGTTACTCCATGTTTGATCTGTTCGACTTTTTCTCTTTTGATCACACATCTACAGGCTTACACCTAGCCGTTCTCCAAATTAGTGGATACAGTAAAAACACGTTCCAGATTAACAGATAAGCGATAAAGCGTCAAAATAAAGAAGGCGTTTTTAGCTGCCAACAATGGGTTTTAATAAGCCACAATGTTATTTCTATGGGGAAATATTACCAGTTTTGGCGAGTTATCGCCAAGTTTGTCGTCAAAAAATAAGTCTCCAAGACTAAACTCAATTTGGCAATATCTGCTATACTTCGTGAAAATTTGGCCAAAGCCTTTTAATTTAGAATGCGATTAATTTTTATTTATGGTGAAGTAATTCGAAGTCGGTTTTCATTTTTTTTTTAATCGCTCTTATTCCAATCAGAATTTAGAACAACTTATTTATTATCACTACACACTGTTGCCACATTTGCCACACAACATTTACAAACGGATGCAATACAAATATTTTTCCAAATAAATCAAACCTTGCGGAGCTAAGGCAATCGTCTGCGTTAATAAACCGCAATGTTATTTCTATGGCGAAAATTTGCTCGTTTGCCGTTCCCCCACGCCTAAACCGTTCGATTTTTTCTGATTTTCTCTTTTGATGGCAAATCAAGGGCCGAGACCTTTCTTCAGACACCTCAACCGAGTTTTTACACCCAGCCGTTTTCTCAATTCGATTGTCGAAAGAAAAATATGTTTCAAAATAATATATAGATTCCCAACCAATGTTTTCCCAAAGTTTCAAAACTTTATAATTTTTTCCTAGATTTTGTCATACTGTAACGCGCAATGTAGTTTTCATTCAAATTTGCTAAATTTATTGAAAATTTCAAATTGCAATGACTTTTGATCATTTAAAGATAAAGTTACAAATAATAACTCACTTTAAAGGTAATTGAATACTCTACAACTTTGTTTCGAAAACAATTGCTGTAAAACTGTGGATTGAAGGGTTAAAAGACAAAATTGGTTAAAAATCGGGATAAAAAGAAGCGTTTTCCAAAAATTTGCGATTTTGTCTAAAACATATCTCGAAAGCTATTGCATATAGAAAAAAATAACCAATTACAATCTTGTAGGAAATTTTATCAGCTTTCATTTTGTAATTGACATTTTTTGCTAAGACAGACGGTGTTTGAGATAAAAGTGAAAATGTAAAAAAGTGACCTTTTGGGGGGGCCAAAAGGGGGGACGCGGCACCCCGAGAGGCGGGAACTTTTCAGTTTCACACAACTACATACAAAATTAGTGTTCTCCCAAAATTTCAAAAATATATAAATTTTTTCCCCCATTTTTCCTAATTTGACTGGACTAATAGTTCTCATGAAGGGATCTTGGCATGGTGTCGAACCTACCCAGCAAGCAACACAGGTTCTCTGAACGTCTATTTACGTTCAGAAAACGTCTTCTGAACGTTAATAGATGTTCAGAGAACCTGTGTGTGTTTGCTGGGTAAGTACTTTTACCTAAGGGGTAGAACTTATAATTGAAAAACTAATCATTTGAAATCCGATTTCACCATAAAGAAGTGTGGATGTTCCTTAACCCATTTTCAAAATGAGTCTTCATAAGCTGTATTGCACACTATAAATGAAAAAACTGTGCCTTTTATGAAACGTTTAGAAAAAAAGTCTTAATCATGGAATTCTACAGCAAAAGTTTTCGAAAAGTCGCAGATTTTGTAAAATGTTCGACATTTATTAGTAGTTTACTTTAGCGATAGCAATCTGACATGCAAGGAAAGTGGTGTATTTTTGCCTAAAAAAGTAATCCCATATATTATTGTTTTACTTAGAAACGTAGTAAATTGTAGAGACATCAGAAAAGAAAGTAATTTCAAATATGTCCCTATAGGCAAGTTGCTATAGTATTGAAGGATTATAGATGAGTGCACGTGGAAAAATATTTTGATACTGTAGAATTTTCTGTAGAATGTACTTGATACTGTAGAAGGTTTTATACATTCAAACAAAATAGATAAATAAAGTGATTCTCCCCGTGCGTAGAACGGGCTATTTGGTAGTTCCTAAAGCGTCCTCAACAAAATACTTGATTTATGTAAAAAAAGTCTTTTATATTTATATATAGGGAGTTGGGGCTTGTTGGACCTAGGGGCACAGTGGACCAGGCTCAGGTATTTTTGAAATACTATTTTATTTTATTTCATTTTATTAGCAACAAATTCCCCTAGTAGGTGCACAAATACAATAAAGAAACCACATGTTAAAGTGATAAGGAAAAATCTGTATTTTAGCAAGTTGTATTTTAGCACTGCTGAGTCACATTTTCAGAATCTCTGATACTTTGTTTCCTAGCATTTGTTTAATTAAGATTAGAACACTAAACTGTGTTATAAGGTAAAGTGATTGATTTAATAATTATTTACAGTTAGTTTAGTTTTTATGATAGGGAAAAAATATTACTATATTTTTCAAGAATATGGGGTACCTTGGTCCACTCGAGTTGGAGTACATTGGATCAGGGTCCATCCTACCCCAAGTCATAAAAAATAACTGTAGCCTTTTTTTTGCTTTATTACAATTATTAAATATTATTTTATTTACGTTTCACGGTTATGTTAACACTTATATACAGCTTTTCATTTAAAGTTACTATACACAATTCTGAAGTACACGTAACAATTAAAAATAACTTTGGAGAATAAAATCTTAGCAAAAGGGGGAATGCTCTCGAATTATGACTGATTCACCTGTTAAGGCAATTTTAGAGGATGAAGCAAATAAAAGGATTGAAAAGAAAAAAAGACAGCTTTGCTTGTTTTAAATTAATGATAAAAGCCAAAGATTTAAATTTTTTCAATGTTTACCAAATAAATTTGTTCTAAGAGTGATTGCTTTTTATCTTTTTACAATTCAAGATTTCTTTTGCTGATTAAAATTAATTTAACTGCATCTACAAATCCGAAAAAATAATAATTCAATTACAATATTGGATAATATTTATTCTCAAATATTACTATAATTAAAAATTTTGGTATAGCATGGTCCAATGTGACCTATAAGGAAACATGTGTTCCATAAGGTGGACCAAGGTACCCCAGATTTGGGGTACCTTGGTCCACTCTCTAAGCTTCTTTTAAAAAATATATAAAAAGATTACGCACAGAATATTTTGAAAAAAATATTGGATGCTGAGAAATGTGTAATGAGTCTTACGGGAAAAAAAGAGCTGAATAGTTAATTTTTTGATGAGATAAAAAATGAAAAGCAGAAAAGTGGACCGCTATGCCCCAACTCCCCCTATTTAAGTTATCGGTGCATTTTAGATAAACTTCCAAATCTAGCATTTATTTCAATTTTTTGTTTCGAATCTTTGCAATTATAAATATTCATATATTTTGCATCATTCATGCAAAGGATCTCATAAAAAACTGGTAATTACATAAGTGATTCAAAGGGGGCACCAGAAAAATTTTTGCGGGGGGACCTCGGATTTTTGTGGTACGCCACTTATATATTGATTATGAAACTGATTATTAATGTTACTATTAGCAGGTAAATGGAAAGGACGTTTCCGGCCCTACATTTCTGCGTGCTGTATTTAAAAGGCAACAAAATTTTTTTTAAAGAATCCATTGTAATTTTTAAAAATCAAATAGGAAGTTATCAACACAACTTTTATTAGTGCTCTTTCATTGAATATAACAAACAGCTTTTCAAACGAGACCCCCCCCCCTCAATTTGCTACTCAAAATAGTAGGTTGGGGGGCCTCGCAAAACTTGCTTCGCCCACTGCTAATTTTTGTCTTATGACCGCCACTGAACCGGGACCTTCACACTTCGGCCGTCTACCATTTTCAGTGACATATCCACTGTGCCATGGTGAGGCTATAAATACATCTTAAAGAAGAAATATAATTTAACTGATCTTCGTTTAGAAATATATTTAATTTTATAATTCAATTCCATTCATTATTACTAAAAAATAGCGTTCAATAAATACTTGTCACAGTTATGCTTTCATGCCTTTTATGCAATTTATTCCAGGAAAAATTCATATATATATATAATAAAAAATAGTTACTATTACATTTGTTTGTTCATCTTAAAATACATTGGAATAAAATAAACTAGAAGTTTCTGTAGAAAATTTTACTTACAATTCAAGTTTTAGATGTATTTTGTATTTTGTGTATTTTGAAAATACATGTATTTTGTATTTTGTATTTTTTCAATTTGGAAAGTATTTTGTATTTTGTATCGAAAATACATTTTTTTATGCATTTTGCCCAACTCTGGTTCAAACTATGCGAAAGCATAATGTCATTCACAGGAACGTCTGCAGCTTTTGGAGTGTTCAACTAGCATTTAATATAAATAAGAGAATGAAAAGGTAGATTCTACGCAGTTTTTCAACTTTTTCTGTATCATAACCCAATTGCTCATTAAATGTGTATATTGTTGCAGAAACCTCTGCTTGTTTCTCGGGTTAGTCGTTCTAAAGTCCGGTTGGCATAGAAAGTTCTAGTAAAAAGTCCCCTGGTCAGAATGGAACACAACTTTATTGCTTCTAGAACTTCGCCGAACAATCAGCTGTACAAACTTCACAAGCACAATCAAACAGTAAAGTGCTTTTAACAGTTCGCTTAGATCTGAAGCTCTCACAAATGCTATATTTCTCACACAAAATAAGACACTTTCACAGGCAAAAATTCAGTGAAAATATTCAAGGGATATCGTACACAATCCCTTACGACACAGCAACGAAGAATTTACACACAGGACTTTAAAAACAGCTTCGAAAAGCAAGCGAAAATAATGCTTCTATAGCACGATCAATTCGCAGAGCAAAGCAAATATACTCACTCAGCGCTCAACTCACACTGAACGGGAGCTGCTCTACACTACGGATGCTCCATTCACACTGAACTGGGGCTGTTGAAACATGCTTGTATTTATACCCGACGCAGAAGCTACCAGAATCTTGGAGGAAAGTCTATTTCTCGAGGATTCCACATAAAGCGGGAATTTTGATTACGTCTTAGAAGAGAAATGTTAGGCTATAATTTGATTTTAATGCAGAAAAACCAACTTTCAGGCCCCATTGAGAAAAACGCTCTAAATGACCAAAATGTCGCCAAATTTAGTGCCAAAAATACGTCTCCAAAAGTGAAGTTACCGAGTTCCTAGGACCAATATTTCTCGAGATTTCTAGAAACCCCATAGGAAAACAAAGGGGCAACCGAAACCTCCATATCTTCGGTTCTAGTTGACCGATTCTGATGCCACAATAAACAAAATTTAACTATCTGAAGCGTACAATACGAATTTTGAACTATTCTAAGCCCCAGAACAGCGGGTTGCCCCGCAAATTCGTAACATTGCCCCCTTCCCAAGGAATGCACATCCCGGGCAGCTAAATCCCCAGCTAGGAGGTAACACAAATATTTACAGTGTCTAACATTTAACTTAGATCTTAACAACATAGTTTAAGCAAGTAATCAATAAACACAATAAGGAAACACGCACTAATAAATAAATAATTACACACTAATAACTAATAAACACAATAAACAACTTCACATTAACAAAAAATAATGTATTATAAATATGTGCACTAAGCATGGCGTAAGTACTAAGTAAAAGAGAGTTGAAGAAAGAGGAAAAGAAGAGAAAGACAGGAAAGAAATGGGAGATGAATGAAAGGAGGAATTACGCCACTAGTGACCATGGCCTACTATTTAAATAATTAATTACATCCGCAGTAAGTGGCTAGCCTATCGTAATGAACGACTCTTGGTTCCGAGTTAGGTGACTTACGAATCCGTAAGATGACGTCATTCAGTCTGTTTAGTACTGTGTAAGGACCGTCCTACGGCGATTGTAGCTTGGGAGACAGGCCTTTCCGTCGAGAAGGATTCCGTAGCCAAACTTTGTCACCTACGTTGAACTCGTGTCCCGTAGCCCTCGTGTCGTAGCGAGTCTTCATCTTCTGTGTGTTCCGGTTGATCCGCTCCAAGGTTGCGGTCCAATATCGCACGTCTTCAAACCGTGCCGGAAGATTTTTCATGTACTCCTCGGGCGATGAAGGCGTATCTGGAGGGCGACCAAACACTAGATCGGCGGGAAGAAGATCTCTTCCGAATACCATCTGGGAAGGTGTGAGGCCGGTAGCCTCATGGAAGGCACTCCTATAGGCCCGCAGGAAGAGAGGGAGTTTCTTGTCCCAGTCCTCTTGATTCCTAGCGACCAGGAGCGAGAGGTTGTTTACAATTGTGCGATTGATCCTCTCCACCATGCCGTCGGATTGTGGGTGTAAAGGCGTTGTCTGAGTTTTGTCGATTCCGATAATTTGACGTAGTTCTTTAAAAACTGCAGAGGTAAAGCTCGTTCCTTGGTCGTAATGAAGTTGCAGAAGAGTTCCATACCTGGAAATCCATTCTTGCGCCAATACCTCTGCTACGGTCGTAGCTTCTTGATCGGGATTAGGATACGTTCGGGCCATTTGAAGAAATAATCTATGACAACTAGGATGTACTTATTGCCATCCGAAGTTCGTGGAAGAGGTCCCAAGATGTCGAGGGCAATTCTTTCAAAAGGCGCTCCTACGTTCTAACGATGTAGCTTTCCACGGCTACGTTTCTTTGGGCCTTTACGGGCAGCACAGACATTACAAGCTTGTTCGACATCGTCTCCAGCCCTAGGCCAGTAGAAGCGCTCGCGAACTTTCTGCAGAGTCTTCATAATGCCAAAATGGCCCCCAATTAAGCCATTATGCAGCTCCTCTAGAACCAAATCTGGAGTGACTCCTTTTATTTTTCGAACTCTTGATCTTTACCAAACACCTAAAAAAATTTGATTCAACTCAATCAAATACAGTTTCCAGACACTAGTGCACTTCAAATAATTTGCGTCTATAGGACGCAGTGCATGAGAATACTTTTCTGTAGCCCGTTCCAAAAAACTATAAGCCCTACACACACCAAAATCAATGCAGGTTGTATGACATGAAAAATTTGTGCTCAATCGAATGCTCCTCTTAGGCGCTAGCACACTTTCAAGAATTTACGCCCAAAGGCTATAATGGAAAATAATTTTTTTCTAGCCCTGTAAAAAAACTATAAGTCTTAGTACTCACCAACATCTAAAGCACACCAAAACTCATTGCGAGGTTGGTCTGTAATATTACGAAATTTGAGCTCAATCGAAAGCACGTTTTAGGACTAACGTGTTCACACACATGCATGCATCACCGTAAAAGTGGGATAGATGAATTCCGAAGTCCTCAAAACATGTAAATACATCAAAATCTTAAATTCGAATTTTTTCATGCCTTCAATACTTCTTACATGGTACATGTTCGGTAAGTAAAAAGAAAAATCCCAGTCATTTTGATGTTAAATTTGTTAACAGTGGTAGATAGGCGGTTTTTAAATTTTTTTCTGTTGTTTTTACAATCATTACATTTAACCAATTACATACATGCTTAAACCCAAAGAGCGGAAAAAACGATACATTGCAGAGCGATCCGTTTGCATCGAAACCTACCGGTGTTTCCGCAAAAGTGCTCTTTAAGTAGTCTTTTTTCTGAGAATTCGCCTCCTCGCTTCGTCATTTTTCTGAGAACTTCCCCTTCGCTTCATCTTTTTTTTGAGAATTCCCCTCCTCGCTTTTTGTTCGATTCACGCATATTTCGCTCCGCTCTTGTGATCGAAAAACGCTCCTGAAAGAGAAGCGCACTTTTGAAAACTGCGCCAAAAATCGCTCCGACTGATCGGATTTCGCTCGATTGGTTTAAGCGTGTATATTTAAGTTATATTTTTTAAAAGTGAGCGTCCTCCGCTTTTTTTCTTCGGATTACACCAGTGTATCTCGGTGTCCGATAACTTAAATCCATAGATATAGGAATCTCTAGATTGAGGATAAAGAGAGAAAACTTGTTGTCTCCAAACGGTAGCCATACTAATGGCATGCGCATGTGCAGAATAGCAGCAACTTAAATCATAATGGTATTTTTAATTATTTTAGATTTATCTGTTTTTTAAAAAGTTCTAATATCGAAATATTTTCTCTCGAACTTATTTCTTTTTCTAAAATAATACAATGAATTTTTTATTTTACATCGACGGCAGCCATGATAGTGGCAGGAATGAGGTGCTTTTTTGGAATCAAAAAGCACACGATTAGGAACATTGGATGAGCAATCTAGGTATTCCTAAATCTATGCTTAAATGACAGCATGGAAAATCGATGCAACCCATGTACTGCAGCTAGGGGTAGATACATTACTTAATAGAACCCATTTTTGTTATGTTTCCACGACAATTTTCCGCATCGGACTGTAATGAACTGTTTTCTTTGAGGCGGGACTTTTCTGACTACTGTGCTTCTTTGGTAGAAAAGAAAAAATAGCAAGATTCAGTATTGTGGCTCACCAAGCACTTGATACACCAAGAGAGGTAATATCTTCACAATGGTGCCCGATCCTAATGGAAAAAAGGAAAAAATGTTTCTATACAAATGATGAGACAATAAGGAAAAATCTATAAGCAATGCCAATACATGAATAGAAATAAAGAAATAAAGATTGTTGCCACAATACAATTCGAAAGATAGGATTTGAATAATACATGTATAAATATCATGCACATAATATATTATTTAAAATTTATATAACAACTAGTGAAATGATGCTATCATAATATTTGATAATGCTATATCTACAGGGTGGCTCAAAAATATTCTGACAAGCTTTTAGGGAAGAAGAAAAGAAAAAAGATTCGAAATCACATAGCAACGTGGGCTCAAAAACATTGTTTTCGTACACAATGCCAATAATCACTCCACAAGAGAAGTATAACAGCATTCAAAATGAAATATTATTTGCAATGATCAAGTTCAGTTCAGTATTTTGCACGAAAAAAATAATTAAATTTGGTAAAATATAGTAAGAAATTTCACTCACGCTTCAACACCTTTCGTGGAACAATTATTAATAGGTGTGTGTAAACAACGTTTCTAATCCCACATTGCTATAACGATTCTGAATCCTTTTTATTCTACCTACCTCCCCTAAAAGTTTGTTGCTATATTTTTGGGGAAAAAATCAGCCTTTTTTACGACTTACGTGTCTTTAGATGGACATTAATTCGTTTTTGGATACTTGATTAATGGGAGAATTTTTTTAATTTGTTTAAAATTTTATTTTATTTTATTATTATTATTATTATTATTATTTGTAATTTGTAGGTTTACTGCCATTACCCTCCTTAAAATAAATATCATCATTTGAAAGGAAACATTTGAATAAAAAATTAAAGGAATACATGTAATAGCTCGTGAATTTAAATTTTAAAGTAGTTTTGCACTATTTTATGATTACGTTAGCTTAGAGTTTCAGGCATGAAAATAAATTTAAATGAAACCCATTTATTTTGTAGATTTTTTTAAAATTGCACTTGAAAGGGTGTCCAGTGCTAACGATGCCCAATGGCTATTTCCTAAACCGTTCGTCAGAGACACATGGTTCCAGTTGCAAAAATGCTTTAAATTATATAATCTATTGCAGAAACAATCAGATTCAATAAATTATTTCTATAAAAATTACGAAATTTAAATTTTTATACGGTCCCCCGGTCCTACCAGTTTTATTTAGAAAAATTTTCTTTATACAATTCCATGCACAAAAGTTCGTCCTTCTTCGACCTCGCATACACGCACACATAAATCTAATAAAAATAGCATAAATAAATTCAGAAGACCACAAAAACGTGTAAATATTTTTAAAAATCTAAGGGCGAGATTCGAGTGAAACGAGCGCGATCGAGTTCGAATCGAACGTTTTGCAGTTCCCAGTTCCCAGTTCAGTCCCCAGAATGCTTCCAATGAACAAACCTATCGCGCTGTCAAGTGATCAAAACACGATTGTTTTGTTTCAGTTGAATAAGAAACATTGATATATTTCGAAGTTTCCCCTGTTCGACGCGGAAAACGTTCGAATTGTGTTTCACTTGAATCTCGCCCTTAGACTCCGCCTTGTTTAAATTACTATGACCAAGCAAGCCTATTAAAGCGCCCTGTTCCTACCCAGTTAGTCGTGTTATTATGCACCGTAAGGAATCTCTGTCTGCAACCTTTAGTGCATTATCCCCGTTTAAATACAGCTGCACGCTGAATTTTGTGCTTTTTGCATACTCCAAACTGTTTATTAACCGTATGATTTATGTCACGGTAATAAAGATTTGTTTCTTCTCAAAATATGTCTTTAAAGTCGACCCAACTGCATGTAGTGGGGACTACCCCCACATTACACATATATTATATATAGAAACAAAAACAAATAAATCAACAAATACAGAAATATTGAAAAAACAAACAGAAATACACTTATAACAATGAGTAACCATTATCATCCAGAATCAGGACAACGCTAATGTGATATAAAATCATCAATCTCATAAATAAAATACTGTGTCTGCATCCAAACAGACAATGAGTACTAAAGCGCTTTTAATGGTCAAGCTAAAGACTACATCTGTAAATGAGAGAAAAAAAAATGAAAAAAAAAAAAACGTCCGAAACAACAGTACAACATAGACCATGATCTCAAAGAAAAAACATTAAGAAATCGTTATTAAATCACAATATTACATAATCCTTACTATGGTTAAATCCAAAAATCCTCTATGAACAATTACATCTGGAAAAAATCCCAAAATATATATCAAACCATATGAAGAATCACATATAAATGGCAAGAGAAAAAAAGGCAGAAATTAATTGAAATAACTCTCAATGTACATTAAAAAATGTAATTAGAACAAATTAACTTTTAACTTAGAATTAAATAATTTGAAACTCCATACCGAAACAGGTTGTAAAAATTAAATATGATCACACATGCAATATTAAAGCACCATCTCCGTTAAAAAGTAACACGAAGTTTAATAAAAAAAAAACACTCAACTGAAACTGGTGTTTAAAAGATGAAATAAATTATTTTTTTTTAAAGTAACACACATAAAAACTACTTAAACACACGTTTCGGAAGAAAAAGCTTCTCCTTTCATCAGTAGTTTCTTCGATTGCAACCACAGAAGAGTAAGAGCTGAAAAAGTAAACAGAAGAGAAGAACCAGTTACCGTTCGGAAGAAGGAACGAGTATGAAACCAGGAGATTAAAAGAAAAAACGATGGCCGATGAAGGAAGAAATTAGCAGAAAGTAGATAAAAATAAAATATAAATAAATAAAATAAAAAAATGCGCAAAAAATAGAAACATTCAACAACAATTGTTAAGAAACCAGAACAACAAAGAACAGCTACTACAATTAAAAAAAAAGTGTTTTTTTTCTTTTTATAAATAGGGCGTCACATTTTTAAAAGGTAGTACACATACAGTAAATACAGAAAAACAAGCATAACAGCAAAAATGAATAAATAATAACAAAAAAGGGGGGAAATGGGGAGAGAGTAATAAAGTAAACAAAAGCTTACGACAACTGTTTTCAAGCATAATGAATAGAAGGAATGAAAGAACTGTCGTTCACAAGATGCTTCAAGTGCTGGGTGGTGGAAAATTTTTCCAAGAAGTCATGATGAAGACTGAGAAGTGCACAAGATCTTAGCATTAAAAAATTGAAAATCATTATTAAAATTCCAACAAGGAGAATCAATAGAAGATTTGGAAAGATCCTTCTTCAAAACATAGCTTTCATACTCTTTGAGCCTAAATTTGATAGCTCTTTTGGTCTGAACAGTGTACCTCAAATCACATGATCCACAAGGAATATAATAAATATCTCAACATTTATCAGTAGAAATAGAATCTTTGAAAGAAGAGCTTTATTCAGAGGTTTAATGAAGACTTCTGTTTAAGTCATCTTAATCAGTGGATAAACTCAGTGGATAAACTTAAATGGGTCTCTTCTTCTTTTTGAGGGTAATAGAGGAGGCCAGCAATCTTGTATTTTGGCGATTTGCTAGTGGGCACTTGAGGTCTCTCACGGACAAACAAGGACGGGAGGTTTTTAAGACTAGTACCAAGCGTAGCTTCGCCTGCTCATATTTTAAATTGAGCTGTTTAACCTTGGACGAGGTTTTTCAAAACCTCTTCTCTTTTTAGATTTCCTAGAGTTATTTGGAACGGACTTCGTCTGAATTGGTGAGACCACTGGGGATCAGAACTAACAACAACAAGAAACATAAAAAGCTGTGATGTTTATATTTTTTGTAGTTGTTATTGCAGCTCTTTTGTTGTTCTGATTGTTTTACTATCATTATTGTATGCTTCTAATTTAGTGCGTTTTCTTATTTTATTTATTTATGTATATTTTATTTTTATCTATCTTGCTATGTTTGCTAATTTCTTCCTTCCTCCCCCCCTCGTTTTTTTTTTCCTTTTACTCTCCCCAGTTTCTTGCTTTTTCCTTCTTCCGAAACGTTCGTCCTGAACAATAAGTACTTTTCATGTGTGTGTTAGATTACAAACATTTAATCATTTCGACACTAACTTTGTTTAACACACACACACAAAAAATTAAATTTTAAAAAAATGCAATCTTGGGTATTATTAAGTCAAGTAAACTAGATAACTCGTTATGGTGAAAAAGTTTGAGTAGAAATACATATACTTTTTATTTTATCACAAACACAATAAATAATTTGGATGCTTTAAAACAAATAAACCATTTAAATAAATACTTTCTTAAATTAACAAAGTATTTGCCTATTTTACAAAATAGTTCGGTTAAATTAGCAGAATGCTTTGTTGAAATAACCAAATAATCTTAATAAAATTATTTACTTAATTTTGTTGATTCAGTAAAACGTTTTTTTCAGTATGGTACTCAGTGTGAAATTTAGATTTATTACAGTGGTTAAGAAGAGTTTTTGTATTGATTTGTGTACTTTATCCGCTAAATTGGAGATTACCTGCGGAATTCGATTATCTACGATTGATGTCACACATAAAAAGATGTTTTGTTCATTCAACGAAAATTTGGTTGGAACTATTTCAACAGAATAATTTTGTTGAATCAACAAAATTTTTGTTCATTCAAAGATATATTCTGTTAATTTAACAAAAATTCTGTTAAAACCGACAAAATTATTCGGAGTAAACAGCGCCAAAGAGATTTTTTGTTGAATCGATAAAATTTAGTTTAATTCAACAAAACTTTTTTCTCTACACCCACTTCCACGGATAATCGACAATTTGCCGCATAGGTGATGAAAATAAATTGAAATAAAAGATATCAAGAAAAGTTTTTAGTATCGAATTAGAACACATTTTATAGAAGTTAAATACTATTTCCTGATAGTTTTCAATAAGCTTATTGCTTTTTAAATACATGTTAAGTCCATAAGTTTTATATAAAACTTTCAATTTTGTTTATATGAAACTAAATTTCCCCCACCAAATGAGTATTTATGAAACAGCTACAAACTTTCTATGTTTCTAACAACTCTACCCAGGAACTGTCGTAAATGTTCAGAAAACGCCACTAAATCATTTACGATAATGATAAAACACTTTACTTTGAAGAACAAGACAATCCTATGGGACTAGCTGAAAGATTTTCTGTGTAAGAATCCAATAGTGCCAAACCTAGGTCTACTTCATCATTGTTCACAAAACCATTTTGAACCACATATCGACCTTACATCTCCCACAATTCCCTTGGGTAGTTGGAAGAGTTAACTGATTAATCCATGCAATTGAGGGTATTTGAAGGATAGCTGTGTTAAGGAAAGGTTTATCTTGCCTGTGGATAAGCTTTGAAGCTCCTTTCTATACAACTCTTTTTAGGATGCCCTTCGGTGTAAGGTGCAATTGAAGGAGGAAACAAAGTTTATCCTATGCACATATATCGCTGGAATTAAAGGTGCAATGCGAATAATTCTTTCAATTATAACTCTATAAAATTCTTTTATCAGTACTCTCTGTATGATTGTAATGTATGGATTAAGAATGGTTCACATAATTTAATTAAGTAGGAATGCTGAATAAATAATGTTTAGAATCCTGCCTACAGACAGGAGTCTGCTTAGCGTACAGAGGCGTGATATACGACTATTTTTATGAAGCTTTAGGTTTTTCAACACAATTTGCACTCCGTAAAAAAAAGTAGGACAGGCGTTTATCGTAAACTTTTATATTTGTATTCTGGCTATCAGATTCTTATACAGATTTTGTTCTAAAATTTTTTCCTTTACTTTCACGTGAAAATTAAATGTCTATCACCAATTCCAGGAAAACTAGTAGTATACATGATTTTCAATGAATAAGAAAAGTAGTTGTCACAGGTAAAAGAGTAAGTATATACTTATTGCTTTTGTTGAGGAAAACTGTTAAAAACTGTTACTGTTTTGTTAAAAATTACAGGTCGGTTTACCCTACTTATTTTTCTTTTCAAAATGCCTAGAGGAATACCCTTAAATGATTTTCAAAAATACCAAATTTTTTCATATAAACTGATTGTATTGATGTTAGAGAGATTGCTCGTATGCTGCACATTATCCCCAATGCAATGTCTATCTTTATCAGAAATCCAGCCAGAAATGGAAAAAAGAAGACTGGTAGTCCTAAAAAAGTTAACGTCTCACGATGAAAGAAAAATTTCTCCTGAACTTGAAAAGAACAGTGTAAGTATTGCAAAGACTCGAATTCTAGCAGAAGTGACCCATATGTCATAGCAAGCAGTTTACAACTACATAAAAATCATATTCAAAAAGTGGAAACATCCCCCAAAGTGAAAACAAACACATATTTATAACCGTTTATTTTGGGCTTAGGGACACATGACATGGACCATACAATGGACTTCAGTATTGTTTCAGTTGAGTAGAAACTCAACTTAGATGGTCCAGACGCCAGATGTTTAACAATTATACTCGCAATGTCTGAAGAATGAGAACTTTTTTCAACTCGACAAATGAGTGGGTTAGTTTGATTGTAAATTAGCAGTTAGATATAGTGGAAGAACAAGTCTGACCTTTTTTAGGTGCATTTCACTGCCCCCCCCACCAACGAGTTTCAAAATTTTGACGATTGTACTGGTTTGTACTACGTTTGTACCGGATAGTACCGAAATATTTCTGTTTGTACCGGTTTTGTTAAAAAGTTATTAACGATTTTAGTGTGGGGGGCTAGAGAAACGACAGCCCCCCCATGAAGCAATTTCAAAATTTGACAATTGTACTGGTTTGTACTATGTTTGTACCGGCTAGTACCGAAATATTTCCGTTTGTACCGGTTTCGTTAAAAAGTTATTAACAATTGAAATGTGTGGGGCTGCAGAAATGGCAGCCCCCCCCATGAAGGAATTTTCAAAATTTGACGATTGTACTAGCTTGTACTACATTTGTACCGCCTAGTACCGAGAGATTTTCGTTTGTACGCTTATAATAAGAGAGATATAACGGTTTTTCCACAAGCAATTTTGTGAGAACGCAAGAGTTCATCGACCGCTATCCAAAACATTGGGTTTCAGAATTTTTCCCCGTCTTTCGGATATTCGACCACTGGTCTGAAGGGTGTGACGTCTAAGAGGAAGAAAATCCGGGGGTCGAACACTTGAAAAAATTGTCGGGTTACCAGGAAGAGGTGCATTCCTGCGTTGGCAAAACTTTTTTAGAAAAGCTAGCTAAAATCGTAGTATCCCCTCGTTATATCGCGCTTATCAGGAGACAAGGAAAATGCGCGATATATCCGGCGGAAGAGGATGGAGGGTTGATGTGAAATGATAAAATTTATAGCCTTATGCATTTAAAATATAATAAAATGAATCGCATAAGTATTATTATAAAAGATAATATTTTAACAATGAACACAGGAGTTTAATTTTTTTAATTTACGTAGAAATATCTATTTTATTTTCTGCTGAAGAAACGGTGCTACGTCATCTACTGCGCAATCTAAAGAAAAGGGTAACGATCACTTTGATGGAGACATGCACAATTCTGGAAGTACAGAATTGACAAAATGTGGAAAAGTCTAATTTTGTTAAACAAGGATGGAGCAACATTTTTCGCACTTTTCGATTTATAACATAAAAACGTTATGCAACGTAAAGCATTTTACAGGAAATTCATAATGTACTGCACATTATAGCTTATTAGAAAAGAAAACAGAAACAAAAATGCTTCTGCATACTCACCTAATATTTCAGCCAAATGTTGATATCAATGATAATTTTCTCATTTAAAAACCTATCATTGAAGAATTTTCATCTAAAACTGATTACGATTTGTAAGTAGAGTAGTCTTATTATAACGGAACTGAAGAAACGGTGCTACGTCATCTACTGCGCAATCTAAAGAAAAGGGTAACGATCACTTTGATGGAGACATGCACAATTCTGGAAGTACAGAATTGACAAAATGTGGAAAAGTCTAATTTTGTTAAACAAGGATGGAGCAACATTTTTCGCACTTTTCGATTTATAACATAAAAACGTTATGCAACGTAAAGCATTTTACAGGAAATTTATAATGTACTGCACATTATAGCTTATTAGAAAAGAAAACAGAAACAAAAATGCTTCTGCATACTCACCTAATATTTCAGCCAAATGTTGATATCAATGATAATTTTCTCATTTAAAAACCTATCATTGAAGAATTTTCATCTAAAACTGATTACGATTTGTAAGTAGAGTAGTCTTATTATTAAGTACTAAACTATTAAATGCGAAGCAAAATTAGAACTGTTTTTATGAATTGAAAATAGTATGCGAAATATAATACTAAGAACAATAATATTAATATTTTCGTAATTTTGTTCGCAAATTTGCCAGTATTTATGTTGTATTAAAACACATAAGGACAATCGCCGATCCGCGGTCGAACCCATGTGTTTTAATTCGGCCAGTGGAACATATCAAAACCCTGCATAAAACCCATATAAACCATACAAAACCCCATATAAATCCCAATTATAAGGCCCGCAACTTCGCTAACATCCTAAATTTAAAGTTTAACTGAAAATGCTTAATTGGGAAATAGAAGCGTCCGCACAAAAAAAAAAAAAAAAATGAACAGATAAAGTATTTGGGGGACAATGGTCCACGATTTTGAATTTTCTGAAAACTTGGAATAAGTCATGAACCTAAATTTCTACTAGAATGTAGCTTAAACCTTTACCTGTCGCCTTAAATGATCATTTTTATCTAAATTTTAATGCAAAAAACTGCAAGTGACTTTTACAGATTTTGGTATTTTCGGATATTTGCCCCATCTTACGGGGTAAAGATCCGCAGTGGTGGACTTGACATAAAACTCAGAATGAAACCCACTTGAAAAGTTGTCTTTGCTGCAAAACTATTATTTGTCAGGTTTGAATTTGACTGATATCAGCACCTTCAATACTGGTAGAGTATAATTAAATTTTCCTTAATTTATTATTATTATTATTATTATTATTTTATGAACTGCATAGAAAATTTTGGTTTAATATGATAATAATCGCTAAAGTATGTATTGTAAATTTAGTTTAACAAAAGCAGATAGAAAGAAGAAAAAATCACTGTCATTTAAGTGTAATTAGAGAAACTTACAAAATAGGAGGAAGACAGTTGGCTGTTACATAACTAAAAGTTTTTCCGATACTTAAGGGACGTAGAAAAAACTGATATAGTGCTAAAATGAACTGATGTGAACGTAAATATTGCAATTACAAACCGAATCAGTGGAAATAAATAAATAAAATAAAATAAAAGGAAATACATTCCTAGCTGAAAATTTTACATTGCCCCGCTCATGTGGGGGAATAGATTTTTCCGGTCCTGATGGACATCATCATTATAAGGCTCAGAACTTAGCTCAATTGATGGTTATTGGAAGCCCCGGAACATGACAATCAAACAAACAAAACCATCACGACCCCAAAGCATTAGGGGCTAAAATCTGCATTCGAATTCTTACCCCATCGCACTTGCGGATTCTTGCCCCATTTGATAAAGATATGAAAATTGCTTTTCTATAATTTTGGTTAAAAGTCGTATCCCTTGAAACATAAAGTAATGAGATCATTAATAGGTTAGCTTTGCATACAAACACCCTTAAAACAAAAATCTGCAAAATATGTATCTGTAGTCATAAATCTCTAAATACGCAGGTTATATGCAGGTTTCACTATTATGTAAAATTAACAGAAGCTTTAAAGTATTATAATACGGTATTATTAAACGGCTTCCAAATAATGTATTATTGCTAAAAGCTTATATTTAAAAAAATAAATATACAATAGGCTAATTTAATTTTGCTTAGAAGGTTCTAAAAATCTTGCAGTAGAAGTTATAATTCTAAGTACGTAATAGTGTGTGCATTTTAGAGGTGGGGGAATTTATCAGTAGTGTAGTCACCCATTTTTCTCACTCTCTCTGTCTTCCCCCCCCCCCAATTTCAATATACACGTCTCTAATCATTTTTTATTTTCAGGGAGACGCTGAGAATTTTTTAATTTCTTTTAAAATTTTGAATCACGGAAAACTTAAGTTGTTGGTCAAATAGAAGTAATATCTGACCCTCTGCTCCCCCTCTTATTTTGTTAATGCAAATGAAACATCTTAAATTTATTACGGTATTGCGAGCATTGTCTAAATGTTATGGTTAGTTTTAAATTTTACGTATTTAAAATAATAAAGATATTTATTAAAAACTTTCCACACTTTTTAAATTTCGATCTTTTTGAATAGTTTAAGTATTTAATGATTAATAATGCTTAAAACAAAATCTCACGGTGAACAGAAAATTGATTTATACAAGAAAGCTATTCTTTATTAACAACTAATGTTCTAGCTTCTCTGACAATAATTATAGTGTCTAAAAGAAAGTGTTGTAACACAAACTAATCGTCGACATCATAAATACTCTCTGGCGAGTGAATCACTGTCAGCGATGTCCGTTTACCCCTTGGCTGAACAGGGTTGTTGTAACTTGTCTTGTTTTAGAAAAGCGATAGATAATCTATCCCCCCGAATTCACATTCGACCTTGACGTTGGTGACACCCCTCTGCGAAGGAAGTCAGTCAGAGCAACACCGTCTCGAAAGGACAGGCCCCCTGACTGAGTACTCACAGGGCTGGGGAGTAGCGCGCTACTTGTAGCGAAACTACAGTAGCCGCTACTTTTTTTTGTAGTTTGTAGTGTAGCGCGCTACTTTTTTTAAAAAGTAGTGTAGCGTGTAGCGCGCTACAAAAAAAACAGTAGTTTGTAGCGAATTTTGGAGGCTACTTTTGCCGTGTCATCATTTCCGGCGATTGATCCCGTGGTGCAATTTCTCTCTCTTCTGACTCCAAGCATAACTGAAACTGATGCTTAAAAGACACCCAATCACTCCCCCGCCCCCCCTCCCAGGGGACACACGCACACGAGGGGGGGTGAGGGGGTTTGCTTTGCCTGAAGCGGAAGCCTGACATTGTGCATCTTTTTTCTTTTTATCGTTCTCAGTATTATTTGTAGAATCACCAATCTGCCATAAAGAGGACAAAAAAGGAAGGAAAGAGAGGTCCAAAGTTGAACAGAGGTTATTTTGATGGGGCCTCGAGAGTCTCATTATCACACGGGCGTGTGGGCCCGTGAGCCTCTGAAAAATAAAGGCCTCGCAAATCTCTCCATTTATTGTATATTAAATTTATATATGCTGCAATAATAATTTTTATTAAGCTAAATTTCCTTTATCTATATCATAATTGTGTAACAATAAAAAGGCTTCGAGACTTATTTTCTGTTCTTCTTTCTAACACAATGATAATGGTTTCTAAGACTAGATCAATAAAATAGAAATTAAAGGCGTTATTGAAAATTTATGGCCATATGTACTTATCACAAAATATCCATTAGTTAGCATTTTTTTAAATATTATGATGAAGAAAAGAAAATTTTCTGGCAGGTGGAACTCAGCGCACACATACGCTAATAATACAAATGGATTAAAAAAATATTAAAATCAATTTTAAATGCACATTCTTGTTCTAAATGAGTATAAATACATGGGTAATTTTTAATTTAATTTTAGAATTATTTTGGAATGTTTTATTTTTATGCTGGGAAAATAGAAAACAATCACAAATAAGTTAAAATGTCTGTAATAGTATAGGGGCCCCAAACAACCTTTTTTTTTTGCCCCGGGGCCCCTTCTATGTCTGATCAGGGTCTGCATATTTTTGACTGCTATTGCGTGTTTGCAACATAAATCAACATAAAAATGAGTATTTTTTGCTTTCGAAAAGGAATTTTACATATCTGTAAATTGTATGCTTTTGTAACATCATTAATTTTCTTTGATCTTTTTTTTTTATTGCACCCATAAATACAGTGTAGTGTCCACTTGCCAGGATGATTGCCAATCATTCAGTGTCCAGTATTCCGTGAACTTCCTTTTAGGCGATATCCTTTCAAATCTGACATGATATATAGTCAGTCCTCGCAATTAGCGAGCCCCCCCCCCCCATCCTCTCACTCACCCATCTACGGAAAACTACGAAGCGTGAGAAAAACTTACGGTTTTCTCACAGGAATTTTCTTGAAAGCATCGAGACCGCTTCTGGAAGAGTCACCGACATTTTTAATTTTCTCTTTGCCTCCTCCTTATGATCGATGCATTGAACAACAATTTTATTTATGCTTAGTTTTACTAAGTTTATTTATATTAAGGTTTGGTCATTTTTCGACGTTACAGTGCACTTTTTTGAGTTTGGGCACTCTTTATTATCCTTGTGTCCTGGTGGTGTGTTCAACTTCCACAAGAGTAATGACAGTTCTGCAGTATTGTAGCTTTTCAAACATTAATTAATCACGTGATTATGTTCTACAACTCGGAATGTTTTTTGTCTCAAAGAAGTGTAAAAACTGATTAGTACATTTTTCGTGGAACCTGAAACTGAAAAAAAGAAAGTAAATATGTTGAAATTGTACACAATTTTTTTTTTTTTTTTTTTTTTTTTGACGAGTTGATAACCTTATCTTTTTTGAGTTTGTTGAAAAGGGACAAAAGGTATAAGCATATGCATCCAAGATATCATTTCAGGGGCTAAAAATATTGCTGACCTCGGTTACAGTGTTCTTCGTTTGTAGTGACAGTTTTCAGATCCGGTCCTAAGGTAGAGCGAACGGTGCGACCGCACCGGGCGCCATCTCTACCAAGGCTGTTCAGAATAATATAGCACTGTGGATGTCGGAAATGGTTTCATTTACCTGTTAATAATTGTTTAATAATAAATCTTTTAGTCAATGTACAGTAGTAATCAATCATGTTAATAGTGAATTTTAGTGAACTTTCTGTGAAAAAATAAATTATTAACAGGTACTCGAGGACGACTTATCAAACCCTACATTGTTACGTGATTCATAACCGTCTTATTTACCTTTACCACTCTTTAACTTTTTGCCAATGAGTTTCAGAGCACCATGCATATTTGACAGTCCGTATATTATTGAAGTTGAAAGCCTCATTTTAACCCCTGAAAGCTTTTATAGCTAAATGTGTGGCGTAGCTAGGTGCAAGAGCTGATCTAGGGTACGTGGAGCCTCCCTGCAAACGTAAAGAAGCCCCGTGTTATGCTCCAGATTAAGTTTTCCTTAGTTTTTTAGTTCGAATATGGCGCTCCGATGCCTTGCTTACCGTGTCGGGCCGTCCCTGGCTACGGGGGAGCAAGGAAGGTCAACTGTACCCGGGCGCAGCATCGGCCAAGGGGCGCTAAATGGTATATGAAAGCTACCTAGTTGCATTTTTAAAAAATAGGAGGGGGCGCAAAATCTTCAGTTGTCAGGTGGAAACGAGATTTAGTCATTTGCTGTGGGACAGAGAAACTGTTCTCTCAGCTTGTTTCCATCCCAGATTCAAACTATTCTGGATTGAGGAGGAGAGGAAGACCGAAGCCAAAAAAATGGATGGAGGAATACCTCCAGAATATGTTTCCGACAACTTCAGATATCAGTATCGAGGATCAGCCCATGGATGATGACTTTTCTGGTTTTTTTAATTTCTCTTTCGCATGCACTCGAAATAGTTACGAGGAAGAACTTACAAGGTTCTTGTCAGAGCCAATTAAACCAATATCTTCGCTTTCGGCGTACACGTATATGAAAGAAGCCTTTAAAAAAACTAACACTGGCGTGCCGCCCAGTGCATCTGTACAAAGATTGTTTTCGATTGCATCGGACGCATTTTCTCCTCGACGATCATGTTTGGCGGATAACAATTTTGAGATCCAGCTCTTGTTAAAATTTAATAAACATGTTTTTGAATAAATTTATGTGGTTTTTATTTTATACTAGAGGCATGGCAGTCTTCCATGAATATGTTGAAATTCTGCTTTCTTTCGTTAAAATTTTAAAGTGTCTATTATATTTAAATTATTAAGTTTTTTGTGTAATAATTTTCAGAATTTAATACGAAAATATGAGAATTTCTATTAATAATTAATAGTTTGTAAAATCCTTAGAGACTTATCTCTCTCTTAGCCTTAAAATAACAATATCTTATAAATAAAAATGAAATTCTGTTTGTTTGTTTGTTTGTTTGTTTGTGGATTTGATTCGTATACAAATCCGCAAAAATGGACCTATCGGCCTGAAATTTAGTACAGATATGTAAAATAATATAGAATAACTCATAGTCCACTTTAAAACTTTGAAAGTCCACCCGTTCCCGGAATTAAAGAGATTTTTTATGCTCTTCACTCAAAAATCTTTCCGTAATTGTAACCCCTGTAGTGAAAAAAGTGTGAAATAAGGATCGTGGTTGCCATTTGTGGCGATTTTGCCGAATAAAATGTCGTTCGTATACAAATCCACAAAAAATGGACCTATCGGCCCTGAAATTTAGCACAGATATGTAAAATAATATAGAATAAATCGTAGTCCACTTTAAAACTTTGAAAGTCCACCCGTTCCCGGAATTTAAGAAATTTTTTATGCTCTTCACGCAAAAAATCTTTCCGTAATTGTAACCCCTGTAGTGAAAAAAGTGTGAAATAAGGATCGTGGTTGCCATGCGTGGCGATTTTGCCGAATAAAATGTCGTTCGTATACAAATCCACAAAAATGAACCTATCGGCCTGAAATTTAGCACAGATATGTAAAATAATATAGAATAAATCGTAGTCCACTTTAAAACTTTGAAAGTCCACCCGTTCCCGGAATTTAAGATATTTTTTATGCTATTCACCCAAAAAGCTTTCCGTAATTGTAACCCCTGTAGTGAAAAAAGTGTGAAATAAGGATCGTGGTTGCCATGTGTGGCGATTTTGCCGAATAAAATGTTTTAAATTCTCAAAGTAAAAATAAAAGAATAATAATGATTTTTTTTTTGTTAGTTTATATTCGTAAGGTTATTTTTTTTAAATTATAATATCGTGTGCATGGGAAATCAGAGCAGGAATGTAATGCTTTACACGCAAAACAATAAGAATTGAAGATTTCCGAGGCTAATAGGTAAATTATTTTAGTTTGGCGAAAAAAATAAAATGGCTCAAATGCCGATTTTGTGAAAGTGAGTTCTAGCGGTTTGCACAGATTTCGGCTTGGCGCAATTTATTGAGAGCTTAAGGAAATAGATTTTTGAAAACAAGTGCAAAGGTTTTATTAGAATACAGCGTTAAATTTTAATGATCCGTGAAGAAATAATGCAGTTATTAAGGGATTTCAATTGATCTATCTCCAGAATTCTCGCCAAATGAGTACATTGATTTAAGTTGGGGGAATTCCGCCAAATTTCAGAAAATTGAAATCTTCTCATTTAGTACATCGGAGTAATGATGAATAAAACACGTTATAGTTGATAATTTTAAAAAATTCGGCTGTATTAAGGGATTCAACTTTTCAAATAAAGGCTTGCTTTACTTTTTCGCGGTCGAACCATTTCCCATATATTATTGCTGCTAAGTCAATGCTTCGAATGATTTCCTGAAAAAACGCTTGCAAAATGGCGTATGTTGGCACTTTGGCGAGGCTTAGATTTGAAACTGGATTAATAAAATCCAGTTTCAAATCTGGACTGGGATATATAATGACACTGGTTATAGATAAAAATGAATGTTGGTATGTGTGTATGAGGTTGAAAAACTCCAGCACCGTTGAGCACCGTTGCACCATGAAATTTGGTTCACCTAAGTCTTTTATTATGGAGAAGCTTTTTATGCTATCCGTTTTCCTCTAACTTGCCACCAGGTGGCGCAGCAGAACGTTGAATTCTATTCCGTTTAGCCGTTTGCTATGCGAATATCGTCCAACCGATTTCGATGAAATTTGGTACACGCGAATATTAGAACACGGAGAATATTTTTCACTATCCATTTTGCTGTAACTTGCCGCTAAATGGCGCTGCAAAGCATCAACTTCTATACCGATCGGCATAAAAGTTTTTATACTTACACATTTGAGCACGAAGAATATATTCTAACTGCGTTCCTTTTGATGTTACTCACCACTAGATGACACTGCAATGCATTATTATTTTAACTCGCCACTAGATGACGCTGCAGCAGGCCAAATTCTTGACCATTCAAACGGTCGCTATGAAAATCAGTATACATAGCTATTTGAACAATGAGAATATTTTGGCGTTATCCATTTTGCTATAACTCGCCACTTGACGGCACTGTAGCAAATCATTACTTTAATTAACTACTAGATGGCCCTGCAGTGTATCACTTCTTGACTGTGCAAATGATCGTTATGAAAAATTGGTATACATAGATAGTTGAACACGGTCGCTATGAAAATCAGTATACATAGCTATTTGAACAATGAGAATATTTTGGCGTTATCCATTTTGCTATAACTCGCCACTTGACGGTGCTGTAGCAAATCATTACTTTATTGAACCACTGGATGGCCCTGCAGTGTATCACTTCTTGACTGTGCAAATGATCGCTATGAAAATAGGTATACATAGATATTTGAACACGGGGAAGAGTTTGGCGCTATCCATTTTCCTATAACTTGCCACTAGATGTCGCGTCAACACATGAACTTCAGGACTGTCCAGCCGATAGTCATGAAAATTCGTATACATCGATATCTGAATGCGAAAAATATTTTCGCCGTATCCGTTTTGCTAAAACTCGCCACTAGATTGCGCTACGCCGCATGGCCTTCTGCACCGTACAAACGATTGCCTTGCAATTCGGTATGCATGATTATTGGACACAATATAACGCGATATCCACTTTGCTATATCTGTTTATTACACTGAATAGTAATCACCACAAATCGTAATATCAAAAAGTCCATTCATTCCCGTGCGAAGAACGGGTACTTCAGCTAGTAATTCTATAAAATTCTTTTATACCTATCACAAAGAAAAAGTTGTGTTGATGATAATAACTTTTAAAATTTCTTTAACATATATAGAGGATTTTTTTAATGCAATGTTTTAAATAGATATATCATGAATTTAATTAGTAATTGTTTTCATTATTTTATAATATGCATATCATATGTGATGTTTTCAATTAAAACAATTATACAATATTACATGGTTCACACGGGTCATTCGTCATAAATCACTAATTTGGTAAGTCATGAAAAAAGGCCTTTATACTCTTTTGATTTGTGCTCAAGAAACTAGAATGTTTGTACAACATGAAAGGGGTCTCAAAACGGGCCTTTTTTTCCCGTTCAGACATCCATTTTATTATTATTTTTTTAAAAACTTTTTTAGTTCTCATGATTTTTCTCATGCTTTCAGAGCTCACTTTCCCAATTTATTTTTATCATAGAGGTATTAAATCTTAATTAGTTTCAGCAATACTTCAATAATTAGCAGTAGTTGCCAGTAGCGTATGTATAGGCTTCCATTTCGGGGGGAGGGGGGACGATTCGGTATTTTAAACTTTATTGATCTAAAGTTAAAAGAAATGTTTCAAAATAGCTCCTTTTTAATAATTGCTTTACATTTTCGGAGGGGGCCCGCCTCCCCCTGCTCAAATACTCGCCTGGTAGTTGTTTATTAGAGCAATAGTTTTTTCTAATTAAAGGCGAAAAGGTGCCCGTGGTCTCTCGTACGTCCACCAAATCTGCGGCGCTCAACGCTACAAGGAAACCACCTTTTAATAAATGCGTTCTTTGGACGCGAGAGACACCCGCTGAGGTCATTAATCACGCTGGACGCGAGTAGAAAACCAAGGCTTTAGATATCGATAGTTTTCTCTAATTAGGATATAAATATCCTTAAATATGAATGTAATGCAAATTGAATCTGTTAGCAAAATTTGTCTCCTAAAAGTAGCGAAAAAGTAGCGAAGTAGCGACTACATTTCAAAAGTAGTGTAGCTAACTACATTTGTCAAAAAGTAGTTGTAGTTGTAGTTAACTACATTTTTCGAAAAGTAGCGGTAGTTGTAGCGCGCTACAAAAAAGAAGTAGTTTTTCCCACCACTGAGTACTCAGGACTGACAGGCGAACGGTCAATGACCGTACGCTCGCACAGTAATTCTTGTGAAAAAACCGTTATATTTCACTAATTATACGAGTACAAACAAAAATCTCTCGGTACTAGGCGGTACAAATGTAGTACAAGCAAGTACAATCGTCAAATTTTGAAAATTCCTTCATGAGGGGGCTGCCATTTCTGCAGCCCCACACATTTCAATTGTTAATAACTTTTTAACGAAACCGGTACAAACGGTAATATTTCGGTACTAGCCGGTACAAATGTAGTACAAACCAGTACAATCGTCAAATTTTGAAAATTGCTTCATGGGGGGGCTGTCGTTTCTCTAGCCCCCCACATTAAAATCGTTAATAACTTTTTAATGAAACCGGTACAAACGGAAATATTTCAGTACTAGCCGGTACAAACGTAGTACAAACCAGTACAATCGTCAAAATTTTGAAACTCGTTGGTGGGGGGGCTAGTGAAATGCACCTGGTCTTTTTGAGTTGTAGGCAGAAGCATACAGACTGTATTCAAGTGTTGAATTCTGAGCTTTTTACTCATGGCTACGAATTAGGAGAAGAGTTGACATTCAAACACGACTCACCGATAATGGAGCTAAAAATTCTATCCTTGAAAATAATATGCAGGTTTTACCATGTGCAACTGAAAACCCAGATTTAAATACAGTAGAAAACAAATGGACAATGTTTGTTCGTCGAGTATATGCTGGTGGAAAGGAGTTTGAATGCCTTACTTAGCTTTGAGAAGCATTGAATAGCTCAACGGATAATTTCTACTAAACATAAATCCAATCTTATTAGATTATTATGATTCACTGGCAAATAGAATATTTGTAGTCATAAAAGCTAATGGCAAAAGTATTCCTTACTAATATTACTTTTATGATATTCATTGTAATACAGTCCTTCCACTTTTTCTCTAGAGTTTCAAATAATTGAAACTACTTTTGTTGTCATCAATATTTCATTTTTGAATATTATGGTTATGATACTGATCTTTGTAAATTGATATTTTGTAAAACGATGTGTAAAATGCTTGCTCATAAAAATCATTTTAGTAAAAATAAAAGGCTCCTTATTGTTTAAAAAAATCTAGTGTCTTTAATTTTTTACGCAGTGTAAATCTTCATTAAAAGGTGAAAGACTTTTGAATATCGGTATGACTTGGAAACTTCTAGCACCACGGCAGAAGGGACTTCTGGAAAAACGGATCTAGTGTGCCCGTAGCATAATCGATAAGCATTATCTATTATAGATTATCTGTATGATCTATATACTATTTGGCTTTTCGATATAAGTGCCCAGACCATTCGGTGTGGATAGGTCAAATTCGGCAACTGACAAAATAACACGACAGACAGCTATTTCTGTGGAAAAAAAATACTAATACGATTGTTATTTTTTTCCTCGATTTTAAATTTTCATTGGAATAATAAGCTCTTCACAAAAATGACACCATCAAGTAATTTCGCAATATGTGCGATTCGATCTAGCTCGTTACAGCTCTTTGTGCGTAACTCAGTTTGACTTTTTTATATTTAAGTAAATAGATTGTTTTCGTATGCATGCACCTTAGCTATAAGGATTACTATATTAAGCTTTTTAGTGTACTTATTTCTAGCAAATTAATCTTAAAGCACAAGTGTGATCGACATCATTTTTACACCGCGGACTTAAAACTGAATTCGTAGTTAAATGTTAACAAGCTCTAACGAAAACATTACATCACGAGGGAGATAGGTTCGCAAACCTTGAACTTCAGAATAAATAGGAATATTCCCCAAAATACTTTTACTTCAATATTGTTACATTTCGAAAGTAGTATGTTTACCGCAGCGTTTTACATTTTTTAGAAATTTCGCACTTATTGTGTTATTTATTCAATAAAACCGATTGATTTGAAGTTTCGCACACATATGCAGAAAAAAAATCCTGTATATTTAAAAAATAGAATAATATCCGTTTCCCCGATTTTTCACACTTTTGAAGGAAATATTTCCAATAGAGGTTGACAGTCGGTTTGAAAACTTGCTCACGTATGCAAGCACATGCAGAGTAAAAAATATTTTAAATATTTTTTGCAATTTTATTTTTGTTAAAACAGTCCCCATTCCCGTCCGAAGAACTGTTTAATATAATTTTTGAGATTTTTAATCTTTTACTGTCAAAACCATATATTTCTCATACAGTTTCTTTTCATATTTTTATTTTCATTATAAAAATCAAGAAATTTAAAAATATACGTTCTACAATATTTATCTACTAGCTGAAGTACACGTCGTTGACGGGTTAGTACTGAATGAAAATTTCCAAAAAGCAAGAACTTTCGTCAACATTGTAGGAGTACGCAGAATGGATGTAGTATGTTGCCAAAGTAAAGAAAGCGAAGTTATAATTTTTATGTTTTGTTTAAATATTACAGGTTAGAGAGTAAGTAAGTAATATAATTTCATTCGCTTTAGTCGTAATTATGTGATGCGGGAACGAATATTTACGCATATTGAAATAATTTTCACAAAATCTCAAAATCTAATCGATATTTTTGAAAAATTGGAAGCCTAGAATTTAAGATGAGTGACAACCTATCATGTTACCAAATTTCTTTTCATTCCCTGCAGTCTTTATTGCGTGATGCTGGAACAAAATTTCAGCATTTTAAAACGATTTTCACAAAATCTCGAAATGTAATCAAAATATTTTTAAAATTCTCTCAACGCCTATAAATTAAGATTAGAAACTACCTATCGTATCATCAAATTTCGTATCATTCGTATAAGTCGTTATTACGTGATGCTTGAAGAAATATAAACGTATTTTGAGAGAATTTTCACAAAATCTCAAAATCGAATAAAAAAATTGGACACCTATAGTTTATGTTGAGCAACCATCTATCATGTGACCAAATTTCATATCATTCACCTTAGTCGTCATTACGTAATGCGTGAACAAAGATTCACTCAGTTTTAAACGATTTTGGCAAAATCTCGAAATCTGATCGATTTTTTAAAAATTAGATGCTTATAGTTTAAGGTGAGTGACCACCTATCATTTACCGAACATCATTTTTTCACCTTTGCAGTTATTACGTGATGTGCGAACACAAATTTACGCAGCTTGAAAAATTTCCGGAAAATCTCAAAATCTAATCAAGATTTTTTAAAAACTTGACTCCTATGTTTTAAGTTGAGTGACCACCAACCATGACACCAAATTTCATTTTAATCGCTTCACTCGTTTCTACGTGATGCTCGAACACGAATTTACGCAGTTTAAAACGATTTTCGCAAAATCTCAAAATCTAATCAAGATTTTTTTTGAAGTAAAACTTCTTTAGGCGCAACTAGGAAGTAACTCAGATTTTTTTTTTTTTTTCTGACGGAAGTAACGCTCAGTAAAGGAAGTGACGTATCTTTTTCCGCCTTGCTACCTTCATTTGCGGAACAGCTCTCGGGCGTTCGTTCCTGCGAACGTCGACTGTGCTCCCTGCGCGTCCACATTACTCCCTACCTATTTTGAAGTAAGATCTTGTCTGATGACTCTGTTCAGTGGATAAGTGGACCGGCTCTTGTCAGAGCCACTGTTTGAAGCCTTTCACTGAACAGGCGGTGATCCTGCTGACTGTCTCTCACTGTTGTTACAGGCGGCGACCCAACCCGTCACCTCCGATAAACAAGGCCTACGCACCGAATACAGAAAGTGGCACAGTGGTGCATTCCGTGGTCCAAGCTCCGTTGCTTTACTCACATGTTTTCAATGGCATTATTACAATATTTAATGGAATTATGAGTTAAAACTTGAAATGATTGGTTGCCATGATACATAAATATTGTTTGTCTGTACTTAAATAGTATGTAATCTTGCTTTTAATATTGCTCATGTGTTTTTGAGTTATTTATAATAATGAGCCCAATGTAAATTTTTAAACAGAATAATACTTCGAGCAAAACCAGCAGAGGAAAATAAAGGTTTAAGAACATTGCCATAGAAAAACGCAATAATAGACCCTACGTGCATTCGATACCAACCGACTGAAGAAAACACGAATTTAGGAACACAGTTAAAGAAAAATACCACAACATAGACATTCTCTCGATTCAAACCCTACGGGAAAACGTTTTAAGAAAAGTGTGAAAGAATAATAGAATAGAATAGTTCAACACGGACACTTCCTGGATGCTAATCCGATATCCAGACGGAACAACGGTTTAAGAACACGGATATGTAACACCACAAAGAAACAAACACTGGCTGCAAAGGGTATAAGAACAAAATAAAAGAATAACAAATGTACACTCCGTGGATTCTAACCCAACCTAAAGACGGAGCAACACTTCAACACGGGGATGGAACACCACAAAGAAACGGACCCTGGCTGCAATCAATCCCAAACAATAGACAGAACCTGCAGTTTAAAAACACGGATACAGAATAATAATTCGAAACCTACCAGCAGACGAAATCAACGCTTAAGAATACTGTGATAGAAAAACACAAATTAAAAATTTACACTACCTGCATTCGAACCGAACAAACAGAGGAAAACATCAGTTGAAGAACAGAGTTAAAGTATAATACTAGACTATGGACATTACCCCCATTCAAACCTAAACTCCAGACGGGACAATAGTATAAGAAAACAGTTAAAGAATAATACTGCAGCATGGACACTTCCTGGATTCTAAATAATTATCATGAATTACCGACGATTCTTACTGGAGATTTTAATGTTAATTTTCGCTATCAAGAATCTCAACCGTCAGTTGATTTTTTAAAAGAAAAATTTGATCTAACTATGAATATTTCTCGACTTCAATCAGCAACGCGTTTCGGTACAACGATAGATGCTGTATTTTCATGAAAATTAGCAAATTTAGAGAGTAAAATTTATGTTTCACATTATAGGTACCACAAACCTATAAGTTCATACATAAAAAATTATGTTGACATTCAAGTACCTATTTTCAATGAGTAATATGAATATAACATTTATATAATCTTTGTAAAGTACGTGAATAATAAATATAATTAAATTATAATATGATATTTATTTTAAGTTAAAGTTTAATCATTTCAGTGATATGTGTCGTAAACGTAAAAGAAGTTTTACTTAAATCGCCCATAAAGATTACACGCACACACTTTTTTAAATTTCGATTTTAGATGAAGGTTGTTTGCAAGGTTCTCCCAAAAATGTCAGCTCTGATGCTTAGTCAGTGTATGAAATCTGTTCCGTGTTCCTCATCTTTCAAATACTTTTCGTGATTCCATAATTTCGTGATTTCGAGATTGTAATTAGTATTTAGTTTATACGTGATGCTCGAACACCAATTCACGCAGTTTGAAGCGATTTTCGCAAAATCTCAAAATCCAATCAATATTTTTTAAAAATTGGAAGCCTATGTTTTAAGTTGAGTGACCACCTATCATGATCCAAACATTATATGATTTCCAATTCCAAACTCAAAATTTGAAAATACATATTTTTCTCTATTTTATTTTATGAATACCAAAACAAATACATTCATAGTTTGAAAAAAAAAAAGAAAAGAAAAGAAAATACATATATATAAACGAGAAACGTAATCCGAAAGGGATGATTGTAACCTTCTTTGATGGATTTCTACAGATTGCTGCTTACCTATCTGTTAGAAGGAGAAGTACAAAAAGAAAAAAAAATCTGAATTGAAAGTAATCGGCTTCGTGCAATATGCTTAATCCGGATTGCGTCCAGGGATACTAGCCCCGAGGATTTGGACAGTGGTCATTCCGCGATTGTCACTTGCAGACATCTCTTTAATACCTCTTGATGTTGTAAGTTGATTGACGGGGTCACTGTTCTCTGCGAGAGTTCTCTGCGTTAAAAGATGCTTTTCGTAGTATGAGAGCAAAAACGTAGAAAAGAAAAAATCGTTTTTATTTGTGACGTATAGATTTCTTCCTCAAGTGCATATTATTTTTTAGGGATGAATGCAAGAAAGGAATATTTGCAATAGAGATGTCATTAAAAAATAACGTATTTCTTTTGATTGTGAGAAAATTATAGTTAAAAAATTCTATCAAAAATTTAGGCATAGCTGTTTTATGTTGTTAATATTTATAATGTTCCGGCAGGGCCAAAAAAATAGGCTAGCATTAAGAATTAGATTCGAAAGTACAGACAAAATGTAAGGAATGTTTCACCTGTAATAAAACAAACATTTTCTCGCATTGAAATAAAAATCCCTAAACGAGAAATGGAATTCTTCCTTTATCTTTTGTTCTATCTACTGGGGTAAATTATGAAAATGATTTTTATTACTAATAACACTACTCAACAGCCATTTTGCCTCTGGGATGTGATACATCAATTAGTATGTATTTCGGTGTGTAAAATCTGAATCTACCTTTCAAAATGCTTTAGCACGTAAAATTTTTGAGTTTTTAATTCGCTAGCGTGATCTGTAGGTTGAAGAGAGGTGCAAATTCGCGAATAAGGATGGATGCGAGTTAAAATAGTCCGGATACAGGAAAAATAGTCCTGTATCGTCTCGTAAAATAGTCGAAAAGCTATATTGTAATTTCAGGAATGTCTCGTCTCGCAGAAAAAAAAAATCTTGTCTCGTCTCGTATTCATCCTTATTTGCGAAATACTATACCCCTTTTCTGGTGAAACTTTGTTTTACATTCTGTTAAAAAAAATCTCCTGTGTTCTGCATAATTCCCAGGCTAACGCTGACAGCAGGCTGTCAATATCAGCAATGGATCCATGAAGTTCCCCTGGGAACACTTGAACACAAAAATATATATGGTTTAATCGGGAACTGATCACAAATTTTTCCTGTTACTTGCCATCATTGAAAACTACAACAGTATAGTTCGTGGACGTCGAAAGGGGGTGCAAGGGGCACTTGCACAACCCTGGAATTTGAAAAAAATTTAATTAACATGAAAATATAAGTATTTTTTTACTTAAAAACAATATTTAAAAAAAGGCCTGAATGATATTTTTAATTTTAGATGTAATTGTCACATTAAATAAGCTTTTTAGACCTTGGAAATCTTTGCTTACTGTATCATCTCACTTACTGCACCACTAGTTTCGCCTTGTTTACTTGCACCACTAGTTTCGCTTCTGTTTCCATAGCAATAAAAATATGATGTGGAAACCACATGACTTCTTCGTACGCCTATTAAATCATAAATATTTTCGGTGCTCTTTATCTAAACTTATTTTGTTTCAAAGAAATAAAACATTGTAATAATACCGATTTCCAGTCAAATATTTGAGATATCACCAAGTTGGGTTCAATTTGAAAGATTTGTTTTTCCCATTTAATCGGGGGATATTTCGCCAAAAGTCGACAAGCATGAGCTTAGCGAGATTTTGGTCATAGCCGAAATAGCAACTCATCAGACTTTTAATGAATTGAAGTTATCCATAGACCTTAATGTGTTTAAAGTCCCTTGGGAGACCCTGAGTAGTAAAGAAATGGGGGTTCTGCTCAGCCGGTGCCATGTTAATTCACCGGTGCTGCTCGATGCTTTCCCTGGGCTGAGCGGGGAAGGGGGCGTGGTCGGAACGGATGTTGAGATCGGATGGGGAGCGGATGCTAAGACCGGATGTTTGAAGGATTGATAAGAATTTTTTTTCCTTTTTTTCAAATAAGGGGACTTGTAATTTTTTCAGACTTTAACATATTTTTGAAATAAGGGACTTTAACATTTAGTACCAAATTGAGGGACTTTGTTCTATTTTAAATAAGCTATATGAATTAAACCTGAAATAAAAAATATTATTATTGTTATAAAATGAGGACTCACCAGCCACCCGGTAAAACGTCTACCGCCTCATTTAAAATAAAAAATTTTACTGTGCCTTTCCCCATCACGCTAGCCTCGCATGAATGGAGACAAGGCGTAGCACAGAGGATGCGTTGTTGTTTTTGTTTCTTTAAATAATAATTAACTAAGAGGAGCAAAGAAACGTACAACATCCCCAGGAGGCCTACAAACAAAAGAAATCTCCGAAGAGTTTTAATTTTAAGTTAATAATTAATTTTACAACAAATAATTTTTTTTTAATCAAGAGTTAATTTCTTTTTAAACCAAGTTTTAATTTTAAGTTAAATATTTTTCTAAATTTATTTTTAACCAAGTTTTAAATTTAAGTTAAATAATTTTACAACAAATACATTTCTAATCAAGAGTTAATTTATTTTTACAACAAATATTTTTTTAACCAAGTTTTAATTTTAAGTTAAATAATTTTACAGCAAATATTTTTTTAATCAAGAGTTAATTTATTTTTATTTTTTTTAACCAAGTTTTAATTTTAAGTTAATAATTAATTTTACAACAAATTTTTTTTAACCAACTTTTAATTTTAAGTGAATAATTAATTGTACAACAAATATTTTTTAATCAAATGTTTTTAATTTATCAAGAAAAAAATGTTAATCAAGAGTTTTAATTATTAAGCTAATTTTTTCTATAGTCTATATTTAATAAGTAAGTTTACTAGAATGTTAAAGTAAGGTTTAGGATACCAATACATTTTCTACAAATTTCTTCTACTGTTAGGCAAGTGAGAAAATTATACCATAGATAGATTTTACAAATAATGATTTGGATATAGTCTTATTTTCTATTGCGACAAAACCACTTTAACCATATATCCCCAAAAGTTTTTGTATACGAAATGTATGAATACTCAAAGTATTTATCTAAACATTTTTTCTTACCAACACACTTTTGATAAATTTTAGGCAGCGATTATACTAGTTTATATTTTCTATAGATCAATTAGAGGGAAAAATTGCACTTTTAGTAATCCTACAAAACTTTTTACTGTATATCACAAGTAGTATAACTTGATTTATAGAATTTCAATAGGATACGAGTTAAATATTTTTTATGTGCAACACTAATTTCAGTTTTACTATGAAAGCATAATTTTACACATGAATCAACCTTTTGAGTGATATTTTATTGATGCACTTAACCTATTTTATAGAAAGGTGAGCATAACTAGCATAAACTTTTAGACTGGGTAATACTATTGTTAGAAAGTTGAACTATTGGAAATAAAAATTGAAGATCCGTTTTAGTATATTGCATGCACAGTTGTATACTGCATGTACATAAATATCTTTCAACTACTTAGATAGTTTAAATTGCAAAAAGTTATCATTACTTGAACTAAAAAATACAAGGTTTTTACTTACGTGAAGCCACGTCTTGCTAAATCTTCTAGTCTCTCGGCAAATTTCTTGCATCGAAACTAGGCTAGCAAGTCCGGAAAATAGAGTAATGATTTAAAATACATTAACCCGACTTCCCGGACCAACTAGCACATTTTTATTACTTCTTATTACCATCATATGCTGAAATAGGTATATTATTTTGACACTAAAAACAAAATAACACATTTGAAGATATTAAACGCTTTAAAAGTAATTTTTTTTCTTATAACAATTTACCAGATTCAGAACACTATTTTATGTAGGATGAAATTAGTTAGCAAGCGAAAATTTAATCTTAATTAGAATTTACTGAAATACAGATACCATACAGACTTTATTTTCTATTAGGAGAAATCCCTCAAACCCCAGTTTTTGTATACAAACTGCATGAATACTTCTACCGATAATGCCTATTGCTATTAGTTACACTAGTAGGGAAAATACACTCTTTGGCTTACCAACTTCAAATTTTGCAAAACACCAAAATACAGGAAAACATGCAAAAATCTTTTAACAGTAACCAAAAAAAATCATACTTAAAATTACAACATAAAATCATACTTAAAACTACAACACATCAAAAGTGGAAAATATAAGAAGCACATAATTATTTTCAATTAAAGCAAATTGAAAAAATGTAAGAAAGAGCTAATATGCTTGAAGCCTTAAGTATATCAGGCAAATCAAATTAGAATTACGGTATCAACTTATATGTAACTAAAATAATAGATAATGTTACACTTACCTTAGACTTGTACACGAGAGAGATGAAACAAAAATAATAAAAATACTTAAGTAATTCACAAATTTTTCCACAGCATAAATCCTTCCACGTGCACGCGATATTGCAAACTCATTCAACACATTACTGATAAGAATTGCGTTCATATCGGGAAACCGGTACATTATCGCTATGCTTGTTTACCGATAAACCCGAGGATTACCCGATAAACCCGAGGATAAACCCGAGTTCAAAAATGGGGACTTATGGATTAAGATAATTACATGTTAACCTCGGCATTATATCCTGAATTAAAATATTAAAGTTAAGCTACAACGATTAATATATTTTACGTAGTTTAGGAAAATAATGAATCATTAAATTAATTTCTGTGAAACAATTAGCAAAGATCATTATACTAAAACATTAAAGCAAATTATTTTTGCTCAGTTTTGAAAAATAACAGTAATAAACTATAGACATTGCAGATGAAAGAGTATTCACATATAAAATAGGTATTTAGTACTGAAAAACAGGATCTAATTTTAACAAATGCATTGGAATTTTGTATAGGATATCTATTGAACACGTATTAAATACATTATGATTATTCTAATATAAAAAACGGGGTTAAGATTCTTTACTTGCGATCAAAGACACCCATTTTTTTTATATACTTAAATTTTGCAAATATGTAGACATCCTTTTAATAAATTCATAAACTAAAATTATTGCTTAAAAATATATTTACAATAATAAACTAAAATTTTTATTTAATAAAGTCATAAACTAAAATTATTAATGAAAACTTGCTAATAAATTAAACATATCAAAATTTTTACACTCAGTTTTTTTATAGACTTAAATTTTACATAGAGATCCTTTTAATAAATTCATAAACTAAAACAATTTTTACAATAATAAACTAAATTTTTTATTTAATAAAGTCACAAACTGAAATTATTAATGAAAACTTGCTAATAAATTAAAATTTTTACTCTAAAAGATAGCTAATCACAACATACATCAGAAAAAGTATAAGCAATTATAATACCTGAAAAATACCGGACAACACTCTTGTTACATGCGGACAAAACATCTGTTTGCTCGGCTAAAGAATTCTTAGGTACCCGTTGCAGGATAACTTATCTTACACCCAACCTACAAACTCTACAAATTTAACGGCAACTGGATTTCTCTTATCAGGTATCACAGATCAGATAAGAGATAAGGAAGTGACATGCGCAGAAGACAACTAATAGTGACGTGTGCAAATCTGTGTTGATTCAATATCCGGTAGGTTTGTTGGCAGGATGTACTATTTACATTTAGGGGTAACTCTCTAAACTACAGGCTAAGACAAGTTAGATGATGCAATATCTACAGGGTTGAGAAAGTTTTAAGGTAGAGGGCGCTTGGGTAATCACGTGATTTTTTGTAAGAACCCGTATGAAGATATTTTAGTTAGATAAAGTGGCCAGGTGTGTGTTGCGAGACTTCCTTTACACTGTGTGCGCCTATACTTCAGATGTGTGTTTTAATTGATTTTTCACCGAGTTTCAAAAATGTCTTTGCTTGAATCGATCGAAAATAACTTTAACATTGAATACACCCCCGAGTTTTATACTCAAAGTGATGCTGATGTCTTCCTGCAAGAAACAATACAATTGCCTTTAGATGTAAAGCCTTTGCAAAGTATTGAAAAGAAAATTTCCCCCGAGTTTTATACTGAAAGTGATGTTGACGTGCTACAGCAAGAATTGTTTCAATTACCCCTGCAAAGTAGTGAAAATAAAATTACTTCGACCCGTAAAGTAATTACTTTTGCTGATGAAGGAATCAATTACAGTTTACCTGGAGCAACAGTCTCTGTTTACTCTTGGATACCCATTTTGCAAAAAATACGTGAAGATATACAGAAAGTGACAAATTATGAATTTAATATGGAACAAGTGATTTTTGGCTCTGAAGAACAACCTTCAATTGAAAATGGTAACTACGAAGATTTTAATCTGGACCTATGCATTCTAAGTTTTGGATCTAAACGAACTTTGGATTTTAAACCAGCGAACAGTGAAACCACTATCATTAAATTAGAACATGGTTCAATGTGTAAGATATATCCCCCAACCAACAAACTTTTAACGCATAGTATTCCTTCTGAACCTTATGTGACAGACCCGCACATTAACCTAACATTTGCCAAAATGTACATTTATGAGCCTTCCCCGAAAAGGGCAAAGTTGGATGATTGGACGGATCATCTTTACCATAGCTTATATGCTTCTGTAAATGGTACATGGCACTTGGAAAGACTTATCTACGTTTCACTTCACGATGAAAGAACTGACTTGAAGATTCATATTAGACAATTTATTCAGAACGCGCAATTAGACTATATACCAACCGGTCAGGGAGTCGTGATGAACCCTTCCACATGGATCGAATTTATTGTAAAACTATTAGATTTTAATATAGGTCATAGCAATAGCTCTTTTATTTGTAATAATCAATTATCTGTATTTAATGATGATGGAAAATGCATCTTACAACAAATTTACAAAACCGGATATTCATACACGTTAAATCCAATTTCCTTTATACTTTTAAATGATCAACTAAAAAAACTTTGCGAAATGAGAAATGAAATATTGGAATGCATTTTAAAAACGCTATATACGACGACCCTACCTCATTTAATTTTAAAATTAAAGCCGCAAAAATGTAACCGTGAACCCCATTGCAATTATGATGAGGGTAAACAACAATTAATGGATATAGTACATCAGGAAATTTTAAAAAACATAGGCCGGGTTCAGGATCATCCTTCACAAAGGATACATGCTTGTTCGAATAGAACACATGTTGATGAGCGAGAGGGTCTTATGTGTAGTAAAGCATGGTTTACGGTTGACATGCCACAAAATTCAAGAGAGATATGCGAGAACAAATGTACTTGTCATTACGACGGAGAATTTTTTTCAAACATTTTCTTTGAAGACTATATGAAGTATCTTCAAAATTAGCTATTTAATACATTTTTTCAACCGTTTTCAGATTTTGCTATTTCCAAGGATGATAAAACATGTGTCATTATGTGATGTTATTGGTGTATAACTAGTACTGCAATTGTAAAAAATATATTAAAACCTTCTGATTATTTTAATGTAAATGACACCCGATGTGCTATCGCATGATGTATATCTGTTGTGCATAATTATGTAGAGCTGTAAGTTTTCTACTGCAGTAAGTTTTTACGGACTTATACATGCTTAGTTATAGAATACTCATTGAAAAGTTATTATTTTCTTAATTGTGTAAATAGTTTGTGTAATTTAAAAAATATTTTTGTAAATAAATAAGTTTAAATACGAAAACTTTTCTGTGTTTTCTTTATGTGTATGTGTGTGTTGATTACTTGCAAAATAAAAATCTATGAAATTTTACTGCAGCAAAAAGTGGTAAAGTTAACATACTTGGTAAAGATTTAAGGTTCTCGTGTTGTGTTTTATACTTATCTTTTATACACTACAAGGTACAAAGTTACAAATTTATCAAATATATATATGTATGTATATATATATATATATATATATGTGTGTGTGTGTGTGTGTGTGTGTGTGTGTGTATTATATATGTATGAATGTTTTGTGTCTATGTCTTGGTTGCTCTCCCCTGGAAAATTTACTGCCGGCGCCCTTGGTATAGTTTCTCCTTCTGTGATTAGTATTGCTCTAGCAAAGGCTTGGCTTCTTGAAGCATTGAAATATTTATCATAGGAAGTCTCAGAAGGGCAGTCTTCACCACTTCATCTTTCTAATCATGAGCATGAAGAGATGAATCTTTGATCTAGAGTGAATAGAAAGAAAAAGAATGGCCCATATTTCATGAAATGGTTCGCTAACTAAATGCCCCTCACCCAGGGCCTCATTAACACTCTCGGATACTATAGGCCTGCTATCATTTCGAGGCCCCCTCCTAACTATTCCCATGCCTTCCATAAGTATAAATAACAAATATTGTAGTTTTGAGGCCCTCAGGCTTTTTTTACTACAGGCCCGGGGCCTTATGGTCCTATTTGGTAATCAGGCCCTGCCCTCACCTTAGAGATATGTGCGAGAAAAGGAGCGACGAAACATTCTCGTCTCGTCTTGACCAATTCTTGTCCTTGTTCTAACGAAACAAATTTAATAAATGACAAAATTAACGATTAATTTACTAGATTAATAATTATGTTAATAAACTATTTTCAGTATTTTCAAAATAAAGTACATGTTCATCCATATATGAGAAGAAATTTTTGTACAAGGTAGTCAATTAGAATGAATAGCATTTCTATAATAGAAGTTCATGCATTACGCGAGTGAATATCTCACACTGCAAAACTTGTGAAAAACAAGGTTTTCCTAGTTCGGATTGTTTTCCATCCCCGCCAAGTTTCTTATCTTGAGACTGACAGCCGTGATGGATTAGGAAATGCAAGCCCAGGAATTCCCTTTTTTATTTTTTCTAGAGTCAGAGAAAATAACTACGAGGACGTTCATTCGGTTCATTCTTTGGAAATTTGCTGGAGCGTTCAGCATATCGAAGAATTTCAGAATCGAATAATTCGATACAAATCGGATTTGAAGAGAACAGACTGCTTTCCTGTTAGAGGCATTCAAGCAGAAACTCGAGCTCGATTACTAAAGCGGAGAATCGGTTTTCACGTCTAATCACCAACTATAGCCATTTTTCTTTTGTTTCGTGAATTTGTATTTGGCGAAACACTTGCCTTGTTAAAGTTGATGGTTTTTCTTTTGGACTGACAATCAGTGTAAGAGATTTGTAATGGATTATTATTATTATTATTTTAAGTGTAGCTGCAAATAAAGGGTAAACAGACGAAAACTTTTGCACAGACAAACACTTTATTTATTAATAATGTTGCAGAATACTCTGCTATTCCTGGCTTCGTCGTTGTAAAGTTCATTTGGTGTAGAAAGTTCTAGTAAAGATCCACTTGTCAGGGTGGAACACAACTTTATTGCATCTAGAACTTCGTCGAACAATCAGCTTTACAAGATTCACAAGCACAATCACTCAGTAATGTGCTTCTAACAGTCCGCTTAGATGAGAAGCTCTCACAAATGCTGTATTTCTCACACAAAATAAAACATTTCCAAAGGCAAAATTCAGTGGAAATATACGAGGGATAACAATAATACACCCTCAAGACACAAAAATAAAGAATTTACACACAGCACTTTGAAATCAGCTTCGAAAAGCAAGCGGAAACACCGCTTCTATAGCACTATCAATTCACAGAGCAAACCAAGCACACTCTCTCTAATTAAATACTAATAACTAATAAACACAATAAAAAATACACATTAATAAAAAAAAGCGTATGCGTGTAATCTTTACGCGCGATTGAAGTAAAACTTCTTTTACGTTTACGACACATATCACTGAAATGATTAAACTTTAACTTAAAATAAATATCTTATTATAATTTAATTATATTTATTATTCATGTACTTTACAAAGATTATATAAATGTTATATTCATTGGAAATAGGTACTTGAATGCCATCATAATTTTTTATGTATGAAATTATAGGTTTGTGGTAACTATAATGTGAAACATAAATTTTACTCTCTAAATTTGCTAATTTTCATGAAAATACAGCATCTATCGTTGTACCGAAACGCGTTGCTGATTGAAGTCGAGAAATATTCATAGTTAGATCAAATTTTTCTTTTAAAAAATCAACTGACGGTTGAGATTCTTGATAGCGAAAATTAACATTAAAATCTCCAGTAAGAATCGTCGGTAATGCATGATAATTATTTAGAATCCAGGAAGTGTCCATGCTGCAGTATTATTCTTTAACTGTTTTCTTATACTATTGTCCCGTCTGGAGTTTCGGTTTGAATGGGGGGAATGTCCATAGTCTAGTATTATACTTTAACTGTGTTCTTCAACTGATGTTTTCCTCTGTTTGTTCGGTTCGAATGCAGGTAGTGTAAATTTTTAATTTGTGTTTTTCTGTCACAGTATTCTTAAGCGTTGATTTCGTCTGCTGGTAGGTTTCGAATTATTATTCTGTATCCGTATTTTTAAACTGCAGGTTCTGTCTATTGTTTCGGATTGATTGCAGCCAGGGTCCGTTTCTTTGTGGTGTTCCATCCCCGTGTTAAAGTGTTGCTCCATCTTGAGGTTCGGTTAGAATCCACGCAGTGTCCATTTGTTATTCTTTTATTTTGTTCTTATACCCTTTGCAGCCAATGATTGTTTCTTTGTGGTGCTACATATCCGTGTTCTTAAACCGTTGTCCCGTCTGGATATCGGGTTAGCATCTAAGAAGTGTCCGTGTTGAACTATTATTCTTTCACTGTTTCCTTAAAACGTTTTCCCGTAGGGTTTGAATCGAGAGAATGTCTATGTTGTGATATTTTTCTTTAACTGTGTTCCTAAACTGGTGTTTTCTTCTGTCGGTTGGTGTCGAATGCACGTAGGGTCCATTATTGCGTTTTTCTATGGCAGTGTTCTTAAACCTTTATTTTCCTCTGCTGGTTTTGCTCGAAGTATTAGTCTGTTTAAAAATTTACATTTGGCACATTATTATAAATAACTCAAAAACACATGAGCAATATTAAAAGATTACATACAATTTAAGTACAGACAAACAATATTTATGTATCATGGCAACCAATCATTTCAAGTTTTAACTCATAATTCCATTAAATATTGTAATAATGCCATTGAAAACATGTGAGTAAAGCAACGGCGCTTGGACCACGGAATGCACCACTTTGCCACTTTCTGTATTCGGTGCGTAGGCCTTGTTTATCGGAGGTGACGGGTTGGGTCGCCGCCTGTAACAGCAGTCAGAGACAGTCAGCAGGATCACCGCCTGTTCTGCGAAAGGCTTCCCACAGTGGCTCTGACAAGAGCCGGTCCACTTATCCACTGAACAGAGACATCAGACAAGATCTTACTTCAAAACAGGTAGGGAGTAATGTCGACGCGCAGGGAACACAGTCGACGTTCGCAGGAACGAACGCCCGAGAGCTGTATCGCAAATGAAGGTAGCAAGGTGGGAAAGATACGTCACTTCCTTTACTGAGCGTTACTTCCGTCAGAAAAAAAATCTGAGTTACTCCCTAGTTGTGCCTAAAGAAGTTTTACTTCAAAAATAATGTATTACAAATATGCATACTAAGCATGGCGTAAGTACTAAGTAAAAGAGAGTTGAAGAAAGAGGAAGAGAAGAGAAAGACAGCCAAGAAATGGGAGATGAAAGAAAGGAGGAATTACGCCATAGTGACCATGGTCTACTATTCAAAAAATCAATTACAGCCGCGGTGGCTAGCCGATCGTAATGAACGACTCTTATTTTCTAGTTAGGTGACTTACAAATCCGTAGCATGACGTTGTTCAGTCTGTTTAGGACTGTGTAAGGACCGTCCCACGGCGATTGTAGCTTGGGAGACAGGTCTTTCCGTCGAGAATGTTTCCATAGCCAAACTTTATCACCTACGTTTAACTCGTGTCCTGTAGCCTTCGTGTCTTAGCGAGTCTTCATCTTCTGCGTGTTCAGGTTGATCTGGTCCAAGGTTGCGGTCCAATATCGCACGTCCTCAAACCGTGCCGGAAGATTTTTCATGTACTCCGCGGGCGATGAAGGCGTATCTGGAGGGCGACCAAACACTAGATCGGTGGGAAGAAGATCTCTTCCGAATAGCATCTTTGAAGGTGTGAGGCCGGTAGCCTCATGGAAGGCACTCCTATAGGCCCGCAGGTAGAGGGGGAGTTTCTTGTCCCAGTCCTCTTGATTCCTAGAGACCAGGTGCGAGAGGTTGTTTAAAATTGTGCGATTGAAACTCTCCACCATGCCGTCGGATTGTGGTTGTAAAGGCGTTGTCTGAGTTTTGTGGATTCCGATAATTTGACGTAGTTCTTTAAAAACCGCAGAGGTAAAGTTCGTTCCTTAGTCGGAATGAAGTTGCAGAGGAGTTCCATACCTGGAAATCCATTCTTGCGCCATTACCTCTACTACGGTCGTAGCTTCTTGATCGGGATTAGGATACGTTCGGGCCATTTGGAGAAATAATCTATGACAACTAGGATGTACTTATTGCTATCCGAAGTTCGCGGAAGAGGTCCCAAGATGTCGAGGGCAATTGTTTCAAAGGGCGCTCCTACGTTCTAACGATGTAGCTTTCCACAGCTACGTTTCTTCGGGCCTTTACGGACAACACAGGCATCACAAGCTTGTCCGACATCGTCTTGGGCCCTAGCCCAGTTGAAGCGCTCGCGAAATTTCTGCAGTTTTCATTATGACAAAATGGCCCCCAGATAAGCCATTATGCAGCTCTTCTAGAACCTTTGGAATCCCCGAACGAGGGAGTACTAACTGCCATCGAAGCTTATTGCTATCGTCCGACTCCTATTTACGATACAGTAGTCCATTTCTCAGACGAAGCGAATCGCATAAAGTCCAGTATTGTTCCGTTTCCGGACTACGAGAGGATATTTCTGGCCAAGTGGGGTTATTTCTGGATTTTTTCAAAAATTTCATAATAGGTTTAATGTCACTATCTGCTAACTGGTCCGCCCGAACATTTTTGTCACTCCAGGGATCTTGGGATGGTGCCTATACTGAAGATTTAGGTATGGTGATGTAGAAGTATCAACGGTGGTCGTGATCGTACATTCACTCGTTATATGAACAATCGTGAAGAGCATCGCGTCGCTGTATTAAAGATAAAAAAATATGTCGAAAATCCATAGTGCGTAGTAAGATATACGTCGGCGAAATATAGCACTGTAAAAAGAAGATTTCTATTAAAACGACATCTTAGTTGTTTTTCTTCGCATTGAGAGAGAGCGACATCGGATTATACGATAACGCTGGAAATCACAATATATAGCTGTACACCAAAGGAGATTCACTAACGTAAGGAGATGGCCAACTAATCGTTGACCCATGATGTTGGTGTGAAAAAAATAAATATATCTTCTTAATGTTTGTCGACCTTGCCTCCTACGAGAGGAACACTGAAGAAATTTCAATACTGGAAGAAAAACACTCTTGAGGAATCACAAAAATACAATGGAGATGCTGCATGTCTTTATTTTGTTTCAGTCGGTGTCACAACACAAGTACACACTATTAATATACATAGGACAGTATACATAAAAAAATCCTCCAGTGTTAAACTCCTTTATAATTACGAAGCCTTAAGTGTCGGCGGGCAAAGCCTCCTCACGTGAAGTGAGTGGCTTGCCCCACCGAAAACAACAGCTGAACTGCCAAAAAATGACCGTTAACAAGTCGTTAAGCATATTCCTATAGAAAAGAGAGAGTCTCGTTTTTTCTCGAACAATCGAGGCATTAGCAGGTGTTTTACGAGACGCTGCAATATGCTCCTTTACGCAGCAGAGAAAAACCGCAAGAAAACACATCTGCTTCAGCCAGAGCAGACCCAATGCGAGCGAAGAGTTGTTATTAATATTTTCCTTTAGCAGGCGAAAAACTGGCGTCAACTGTTATTTTATTTTTATTTAAGCAGCTGATAAAGTGCGAAATGATTTAGAAGTACGTTACTGCGCTGCAAATGAAAAGGCTAAAAGGAAATTTGAACGCTTTAAAAACAGTTACTGTTAAAAACTTTTAAATTTAGAATAAATTATTAGTTTAAATTTAGGCAATTGTAATTAGGATTTGTATTAACAATTTTTCATAAAAAAATATGCACGTTGTGTCAGCGTGACATATACTCCCCCAAGTTTTCAGAAAAAATATTCACGTTGTGTCAACGTGACAGTGCCGATGATGTAAATTGGCGGACAACGGGATGTTTCAAATGATAATTTTTGTCTGCCCTGGAGCAATAGTGACAACTTTCTATGCAGGCTCTTCTCAATATAGCATCTGCGTTTCCAAGAGGTGCTCCTCTCCGATGACGTAGTTCTATGTTTTTTCTTGTAATCTCTGAATCCACCTGGCTATCTGGCCCTCCGGATTCTTGAAATTTAGAAGCCAGGCTAAAGAGCTATGGTCCATTCGGAGCAGGAACTTTCGGCCGCACAGGTAATGATTGAAATACTCCACGGCCTTAACAATAGCTAGAAGTTCCTTTCTCGTAACACAATGGTTACGTTCTGCCTTCGAAAGGCATTTGCTCCAGTAAGCAATGACATGTTCTTGGCCATCAGTCTCCTGGGACAAAACGGCACCGACACTCTCCTTACCTACGCCTGTGTCCAGAATAAAAAGCTTTCTTTATTTGCTGTGTTCAATAATTTTTTTCTCAGCAGCACTTCTCTGTTCTGCCGTTAACTCCACGTCTTGTAATAATTTCTTCGTCAGACACTCACATGATTTACTGTGTTGCAGTTCTTATTAATGCAGGTAACAGGAGTGTATGTTGCCAACACTTCGTTTTTCTTTATCACCTTCGACTTGTCCGTCACATTTGCTACTCTAACTGGAATGTTTGTTCTCTACAAGTCCACAAGTGTTGCTCCCGCAAGTACTTCTCTGACAGCATCTGTATTGTTTGGGTGTCAGATTAATTCCAACCGGAATTTATTGATTTCTTTTACTGTTCCAGATATTATAGAATCTGTTCTCGGAGGTAGAGTGATATCAGTCTGGGCTATTATTAGCTGAACGGGTAAAACAGCTTGATTTTTAATGTCGAACGTAGCTATTTCTTCCGAGTCTGAACGAAGCTCATTATTCTTAAAGTCCGAGTTAAATTTGTGTGATTTAAAAAAGTCCAGTCCGAGAATGAAAGCGTCCGTAATATTGCCGACATATACCACATAGTCTTATCTGGCATTTCCAAATGTTATTTCCACTCTTGCTTTTCCGCCTACTTCAATCTTGTCGCTTGTTACAATCCCGAGGGTTAGCGAGGGCGGAGTCCAGATAGTCTTCAAATTTAATTTATTTCCCAGACCTGTCCTAATGATGGCTACGTTTGTTCCAGTATCAATCACCATGTGGCATGGAGAACCATTTACATATCCGAATACAAATAGTCCATTACTGACGCCATTCACTGATGAAATCTGTAAGACTTTTAAATGAGGCTTTTTAATATCCCACAGCCTCCGTTCCGCAGAGTCCTGTCTTTCCCGTCTTTGTTCATGGGCTTCTCTAGTGTACTGGTGACTGCGATCTTCACGACGACAGTTCTTTTGTACGTCACAGTATTTTCGTAAATGGCGATCGCCACCGCACCTGTAGCATTTAGCTTACCTTGGCTTTGATTGTACTTTTCGTTCCACCAGATTTTCCAGGCTCTCTAACTTAATCACAAATCTGTCCATTTCTCCATCCGTAGGCTCCTGGAACGACAAAGCTCTAACAGTATGCCGCTCTTTCCTCACGGCCGATTGAGCTGCCTCCAACTTCATAGCGAATAAAAGGGCGGACCTGAGATCATTATTATCGGTGAAGACCAAAGCTTTCTGAATTTCAGAGTCCCAGACGCCTTCAATAAAATGTTGCACTGCTACTTCCCTAATAGCACCGAGACCTAAATGCGACGTGCAAGATCGTCATGGGATGTCATGTATGAGTCACAAATAAGTCGCATTGACTGTCTAATGTCCTTCTGCGGCAACGTCACAACGTGACGTCACCATGAAGTCACACTGTGACTTGTGCACGACATTGTGACTTCAATTGCACTTTACCCCTCAGGGGGAAGACCTACTTTAGGTCTTTACGGGTGTCGCAATCCCGGGGCCCCAGCGACCTTTCGCTTTTCCTTATTCTACCCTCCTCTCCTCTTAGCTGTATCCTTCCTTTTCCCCCTCAGTGTAGTTTCCTCTGTGGAGGTGAGGGCCCCCCTTTAGAAGCTGCGGCCGCCCTGTGCCGTCAGCTTCTATTGGCGGAAAACTACCCACGTGTTTGCCGTGCGTGGAGACCCGTGTCCCCGGAAATGGGGATCCTGGTAATTGAGGGGTCTTTTCTCCAACACATTGCTTTGGCCTCGGCTTCGGGTAAACGGGAGGTACACAGCGTTCCCCTGTGTATCAATCGGCTGGTGGTACTGATTTCGATCAACTGCTAGGGATCAAGCAATCGGACATCTACTGGGCACGTCGTTAAGGGTGGATGCTGCCTAAGGGATGTACTGTGAGCGTATAGACCCGACTAGCACTGGTGTGCAATTGCACATCCCCTTGTTGGGCTCCGTGGTGGGTGGTGCAGTCGGGTCCGAATCTCAATTTTCCCCAACATGGATATGAAAAATTCTTCATCAATCGTCAACGTTCCGCTGTCAACCGCTAATGAACACACCGATACACAATTTGCACACATGAATGCCCGATTCTTCCTTATCCACTCTGCTGAAGGTAAACTTAATGAAACATCGCCATTTTTAATTCACAAATGTATCACTGACAATGTAGGAGAAGTCAAAAAAGTTAAAAAATTAAGATCTGGAGACCTATTAGTAGAAGTATCCAACAATAGACAAGCTTGCAAAATAATGAAAATAAAAAACCTTGGCCTAAAAACAGTTACAGTGACACCTCATACCTCCCTAAACATCTCCCGAGGAGTCGTATCAGAACCCGACCTTTTGCACTACTCTGAAGCTGAAATACTTGAAAACCTAACAGATGAAAAAGTATGCGCTGTGCGTCGAATCACTATTCGGCGCAATAATCAAATAATCAATACTAAACATATTATCCTAACTTTTCAGTCTCCCACTATTCCATCTCATATTAAAGCCGGCTACCTATTATGTCCTGTCAGACCATATATACCAAATCCCATCCGTTGCTTCCAGTGCCAAAAGTTCGGCCATACTAAAACCTCCTGTCGTGGGTCACCTGCCTGTGCGCGTTGTGGTGCTTCTGGCCACGACAGTGAGTCCTGCTCTGCATCTCCTAAATGTGTAAATTGTAAAGAGGAACATCCTTCATACTCCAGATCTTGCCCGAAATGGGCGTTTGAAAAAGAAATCCAGTCCCTACGTGCCTCTCAAAGAATCTCATATCCCGAAGCCCGTAAGTTAATAGAAAGCCGGACACCTAAACCTGGTTTATCTTATGCAGCTGCAAGAAAATCAACCAAAACAATAGCAACCCAAACCGAACCACCAAAATCTGTACCTGTCTCCTTTCCTTCTGCAACAGCACAAATATCTAAACAATCAACTTCTAATCAAAATAAATCCTCCACAGCTTCACAAAAAAATACATTGAAGAAAAATTCTCAAAATGTTAACTCAACCCGACCACAAATAAAAAAGTCTTCTGTCTACAGAACTAAATATAACAAACCCAAAATAAAACATGTTCCTCCACAACGCCCTATAGATGACAGTATCCTACATTTGGACCCTTCTGACTCTGAAATGTCCGACCTCCCCATGGATGATGACGACATCCCTAGCACTCCTCTCAAGCCTACGGGGACTCGGAGCAAGATGAGCATCATCCCCAACACAACATGATAATGGCTCTGCTGCTATCCTGGAATTGCCACGGTTTCCTTAATAAAAACGACGACCTCAAAATACTGATTTATGATCATAACCCCGCTTGCCTCGCCCTTCAGGAAACTTTTCTCAAAACCAATAGACCTACTAAAATCCGTAATTACACTGTCCTTCGCAAGGACAATGAGCTCAATGATAGGGCCACAGGTGGAGTTGCCCTATTAATCAACAATAGCTATCCTCACACTATGGTCAATCTTAACACTAATCTCCAAGCAGTTGCCATGCGTATTCAATTAAAACAACTCACAACTGTCTGCAGTATATACCTCCCTCCTAGTGAAGCCATAAGCCAAACATCCCTCAATAGTCTCATTCAGCAACTTCCTCCACCTTTCATCCTCTTTGGTGACATGAATGCTCATAGTCCCTTGTGGGGTTGCAAGGACACCAACAATAGAGGCCTTCAAATCGAACAACTTCTCACTGACTTCTCCCTTTGCTGCATGAATAATGGTGACAATACATATTTTCACTATCCAACTAAAACTTTCCATGCAATAGACCTTGCTATCTGTTCTCCATCACTTCTCCCAACATATAATTTTTCTGTATCCAGCGATCTCCACAACAGTGATCATTTTCCGATTCTTTTGTCACCTCTGTTCCACAATCCCCAACATACTTCAGTACCGTATATACTCGTGTATAAGCCCACTTTTTTTGGACAAAAATTTGGATTGAAAGTGGGGGGGTGGGCTTATACACGGGTCAAAAAAAATTTCAAAATTTGATCATCGGAAATTCAATGTTTAGGGAGCAGTAAACATCTACACACATACGCGCAAATATGTATATTATGTAAATGGGAAAACCATGGTCCCGGAAATTGGCATATCAATCCCCCCCCCCTTCCGGTGCCCATGCATTTGGGGCAACCAATTTAACTTTATGGAAACAAAAGTAAGATCTAGCACATTAAGTTTTTGTATTTTTTAGATTGCCTGTCTTTGTAGTCTGTACATTATCGGAAGCCATCCATTCGTTCCAGAAGTTTCGAAGCCGGTCTTTGAGTGCTGTAAGTCGCCAATTATGTTGACCCTGCGTCGCAAAACAATCACGTGATCACCGAAAGCCAGTCGAATTCTGGTAGGGGGAGTATTTTACGTACGCGTCCATTTTTAAAGTTGGGAGGGTGGGCTTATACACGGGTCAGTCATTTATGAAAGATTTTTGGGAGAAAACTGGGGGGGTGGGCTTATACACGAGTATATACGGTAGATACATTCATGATAAGGCAGATTGGTTCACCTTCACTTCCCTGTCTGCCATCACCTCTCATGTTGTTGAAGGCCCCATAGACGAGGTTGTACAAAACGTTACTTCAATTATCATCCAAGCTGCTGATGCCAGCATTCCTAAATCAGGCATCAGACCTCGACGCAATAAAAAACCGTGGTGGAATGAACAATGCACCCTTGCTAAAAAGAAGCAGCAGAAAGCCTGGAGCAATTTTCGGCGGTTCCCCAACACCGAAAATCTCACCCACTTTAAGCAAGCTAAAGCTTATGCACGTAGAGTCCGGCGTCAGTGTCAAAGAGAATCCTGGATCAAATATATCTCCAGCATTACAGCCTCTACTTCTAGTAAGGAACTATGGACAAAAACAAAAAGAGCCATGGGTATTTATACTAATCAGTCTATTTCCTGTCTATCCATAAATAACAGCATTATATCCGAAACAAAAGAAATCGCAAATAGTATTGGTGAATCTCTCTCTTCCATCTCATGCAGTACCTCCTACTCAAATTCTTTCCTTTCATATAAACAACAAGCAGAACGACAAAAAATAAATTTCAAAACCTCCTCACACTTCACATACAATAGCGACCTTACCATCCATGAACTCACCAACCACTTAAAACAGTCCTCAAACACATCCCCAGGTCCCGATGGTATTACTTATGAAATGCTGAAACACTTATCCCATGCATCTTTACTCAACCTTTTGAAATTGTACAATAGAATATGGAACGAACAAACCTTTCCCACCTCTTGGAGAAATGCAATAGTCATTCCCTTTCCTAAACCAGGAAAAGATACATCTAACCCTAATAACTACCGACCCATAGCCCTTACTAGTTGCTTATGTAAATTAATGGAGAAAATTATCAATACCCGGCTTGTTTACATTTTAGAAACGGGGGACCATATACATCCCTTCCAGAGTGGCTTCCGGAAGGGTAGATCCACCATAGATAACATATTAAAATTAGAGACCCAAATTCGTAATGCCTTCTTACGGAAGAACCACTTAGTCTCTGTGTTTTTTGATATTGAAAAGGCATATGACCGAACGTGGAGGTACGGGATCCTCTTGGATCTTCATAATATAGGACTTCGAGGCTACCTACCCACTTTCATAAAAAACTTTCTGTCACTCCGAAATTTCCGGGTCCGGATTAATGGCATGCTATCTAATAACTTTGTTCAAGAGGAGGGTGTTCCACAGGGCTCCGTACTCAGTGTCACCCTCTTCTCAATAAAAATTAACAACATCCTGAAACAACTGCCCTCGACTGTTTACGGTAGTCTTTATGTAGACGACCTGCAAATCTCCTGTCAGGGAAAGGACATGCGCCTGATAGAACGCCAGCTTCAGAATGCCATCAACCGCATCTTAAAGTGGTGTGACAGAAATGGGTTTAAAATATCAGCAGAAAAAACAGTTTGTACCCATTTTTGCCGGAAGCGCGGGATCCACCCAGATCCGGAACTTTATCTGGACCATACTAATATTGCTGTCAAGGATTCTATCAAATTTTTAGGTTTAAATTTTGACAATAAACTTACATTTGCTAAACACATCTCAGACATCCGCAATAAATGCGAGAAAAAACTTAACATTTTAAAGGTTTTAACCAATACCTCTTGGGGGGCTGACCGTGATGCGCTCTTGCGGATCTACCGTGCCGTCATCCGATCCAAAATTGACTATGCAAGCTGCGCTTATGGATCGGCTTCTAAATCAGCACTAAAAAAACTTGACACTGTGCTACGCATATGCTCTGGAGCTTTTAGGACATCGCCTGTACATAGCCTTTACGTCACCTGTCATGAACCACCTCTCACTCTCATACGTCAAAAATTATCATTAAATACCTATTATCGCATCCTTTCTCATTCTTCACATCCCTTAAAGGATTCTCTAATAGACACCCAATTGGACCAGTTTTATGAAAATCGCCCTTCCTGCACTCCCCCCTTCGGACTTAGAATCCGTAAGAGTGTAGTCGGTACCCAATTGGAGGATGTTAATGCATCTACTTGTTCATTTCATGAAGTGCCACCATGGACTAAATTGCAGATTTCCTACCTACAACCATTCGAAGGCTTCACAAAACCAAACACTGACCCCATAATATACCAACAGTTATTTCTAGACCATAAAAGCAAATATAGAAACTTCGACGAACTATATACTGACGGCTCAAAATCTCTTAATCTTGTTGGCTTTGCTTATGTACATCGAAATCATTCTTACAGCTACACCCTACCTTCATTTTGCTCCATATTTACAGCCGAATTAATAGCTGTTTATGAAAGCCTTCTTTACATCTCGAGAACAAATATCAAACATTTCATCATCTACTCTGACTCATTAAGTGTATTAGAGAATCTGAAATCTGGCTCCCTCACTCATAGTTATATTTTAAAAGTCCTATGCATGCACAAGAGACTCATGAACCGTGGATACAACATCCTCTACTGCTGGGTACCTAGTCATATTGGGATTCCCGGAAACGAAAAAGCTGATTCTTTGGCAAGGCATTCTACCATCCCATATAACCGTGATCTGCCCTATACTGACATAAAGTCTGGCATCTCTTCCCTAACAAAAGGCACTTGGAATGACATATGGGACTGTGAAACCCAAAACAAACTTCACTCTATCCGGCCAGCTCTCACCCACTGGTCCATTCAACCGTACCGCAAGCACGACGTCACTCTCACTCGTCTTCGGATTGGCCACACGAGGCTAACTCATAAGTACCTCCTTTTGGGTGAACCCCCTCCTGAATGCCCACATTGTCATACTCATCTTAGCATACATCATCTTTTAACCTCTTGCTCTGCTTTTAATAGTTTTTACCAAATACTTTTTAACTGTTCTCATCCCAAACTGGACGATATTTTGGGTGAAACCCCCCATCGAAATTTGTTTGCATTTCTTAGACGTACCAAAATCTTTTATTCAATGTGAAGTGTCCAATTTTGTCTGACTGGTATCTGGATGGGAGGCCCCATCCAGATGCCTTTGTTTCAACTTTTATCCTCCATTAACACTTTTTATCTACCTTCAACACTATCGACTTTTTACTTTATTTTACTTTTCACCATTTAGTCTTTACATTTTAGCTTTTACTAAGTTTCGTGACACCTTATACCTGAATACATCATTTATGGTTTTAACTCATTGTCTGGCGCAGTATGTCCTTTTTGGACCTTGTGCCATTAAACACAAACCAACCAACCAACCAACCATCAATTGCACGTTACAGCGCCTTCACATTCGCAGCACTGTGACTTAAATGTTCCACGGATTTGAAACTGAAATAAACTTTTTTTTTGAGAAATTCGCAAAATTACTTAATTCACAAAATCAAAAAAATTAGCAAGAAAGTAGCAATATCACAAAGTCATAAAATTCAGTCGCATGGTGCTTTCAAAAGTAGCAATAATTGCGAAAAGTCGCAAGATCTGACAAGACTTCATAAACGATCCGTCACGTTGATGTCACAAAGAACTCACAAGTATTGTCACAGACAAGTAACACTGCGACTTCCAATTGACGTCACTTATAGTCACCAGTGTGACTGCGACCAATGTGACTCACAGGGACGTCATGGCGACCTCATTATAACGTTCCGTGCTATTAGAGTTCTTCTCGGACATTATCAGAGTAGTTGCCGTAGGGTAGATGACACAGCCTATCTATGTCCGAAGTAAGCTCTTGAAGGGTCTCGCCAGATCTCTGCATCCTTGACTTTAGTTGTATTCTACTATACTCTTTTGGCACTTCTCACCGAAATTCAACTCCAAGGCACTGGCAAGGGCGTCAAAATCTTCATCTTTGTCTCTCCAATGGTTTGCACAACACTAATTGCGTCTCCGCTAAGGGAAGTGGCCAGATGTTTCGCTTTCTCGGACTCGCTCCAACCATTGGCTTCGGCGACGATCGAAAATTGGGTCTTGAAAGTTTCCCAGGTAGTCTTTCCGTCATGAGTCGTTAGTTTCACTGCTGGGCGAAGTGACAACACCTTCATGTTTTTAGGTATTTTTCCCAGCTTTACTAAACTGTCCAGTTTTTCTTCAATTTTATTTTCAAATTCTTGACGCATTCTGCAAATATCCTGCTGTAATTCTTTCACATTCCCTTCAATTCTTTGTTCATACTTCGTTTGAGTTTCTTCTAGGAGCGAAACTCTTTTTTCCAATTCTCCTTGGCCCTGCTTAATTTCTTCTAAATTGTCTTGGGTTTTCTCTACTGCTCCAACTTTTTTTGATTTTTCTCTATTTTCTCCAACCCAGTTTTCATCTCTTCTTGTCCGGCTTCAATTTTCTTTTCTAAATCGTCTTGTCCGGTTTGCATTTTCTTTTCCGAATCGGCTTTCTTCTCGCCTTGTCCGGCTTTCATCTCGTCTTGTCCGGCTTTCATCGCCCTCATCATATCATGAGCTTTTGTTGGAATTGTTCTTTCATTTTTTTCTGGTCCACACAATTCACTGGAAAACAGAAGTCCTTCTTTAGGATACCACTTCTGACACCAAATGTTGCAGAATACTCTGCTGTTCCTGGGTTCGTCGTTCTAAAGTCCAGTTGGTGTAGAAAGTTCTAGTAAAGAGTCCACTTGTCAGGATGGAACACAACTTTAACATTCTTTAACATTCATTTGCTTCTAGAACTTCGTCGAACAATCAGCTTTACAAGATGCACAATCACAATCACACAGTAATGTGCTTCAAACAGTCCGCTTAGATGAGAAGCTCTCACAAATGCTGTATTTCTCACACAAAATAAAACACTTCCACAGGCAAAATTCAGTGGAAATATGCGAGGGATAACACTAACACTCCCTCAAGACACAGCAATAAAGAATTTACACACAGTACTTTGAAATCAGCTTCGAAAACTTCGAAAGCCGCTTCTATAGCACTATCAATTCACAGATCAAAGCAAGCACACACTAGCTCAACTCACACTGAACTGGGGCCTCTGAAATGCTTGTATTTATAGGTGGCGCAGACGCTACAAGAACCTTCCAGAAGTGTCTATTTCTCGAGGATTCCACATAAAGCGGGAATAATGATTACGTCATTGAAGAGAAATATTTGGCTATTATGCATCTTAATGCTGAAAAAGCAACTTTACAAGACCCATAGGGAAAATCGCGCGAAATGACCAAAATATCGCCAAGCTTGGCGACTTTTGGCTAAATATCACCCAAATTTGGCGCTAAGAATAAGTCCCCAAAAGTGAAGGCCGAGGACCAATATTTCTCGAGATTTCTAGAACCAGCATAGGAAAACAATGGGAAAACCAAAACCTCCGTATCTCCAGTTCTAGTTGACCGATTTTGATGCAATAAAAAGCAAAATTTAACTATTTGAACCGCAGAATACGAATTTTTAACTATTTTAAATCTCAGAACAGTAGGTTGCCCCAAAATTTCGTAACAATAACAATGCATAACATACAGTTGGGCACCCAGGAGTTTAGGAAATATTCAGTGTAATAATCAATGACAACTAGAATATAATTATTGCCATCTGCAGTTTGTGGAAGATGCTCCACGATGTCAAGGGCAACTCTCTCAAAAGACACTCTTACATTATAGCTATGTAGTTTTTCACAAATTTATTTCTCCAGGCCTTTACAGGCGGCCTAGGCGTCACAATCTTGACACTACCTTTAAACATCGTCCCGATCCCTAGTCCAGTAGAAGAGCTCGCGAACTTTCTGTAGTGTCTTCATCATGCCTTAATGATCCTTCAGTTCAACTGTTATGTAGTTGTTCTATAACCTTCGGAATCCTGGAATGAGGGAGTACAAACTGCCATCGGAATGTCTTGACTCAGTTTCTCAGGTAAAGCGAATCCCACAAAGCCCAGGCCTCATCATGGCACAGTGGTTATGTCACTGAAAATGGTAGACGGCTGAAAGGTGAAGGTCCCGGGTTCGGGTCCCATCGCGCAGCGCAGTTTTGGTAGGTTTTTTCCAGATATGACGTGAATACGTGTTAGAACCCCTTAGAAAGTCCTCCTACCAAGGCACTCCCCATCCTTGGCAGATCGCCCTCGCGTAGCGTTGCCATAATCACAAAACCAAACCAAACCAAACTCACAAAGCCCAGTATCCGGATTACTCGACCAATGCCAGTCTTATGTAATTTTCTAAGTGATGCGACATGCAAAAATGTCGCATCACTTAGAAAATTCTACACCCCCTACACACATGTAGCTAAAAAAGGTTGTAAGAAGGCAAGGGGTGAATTTTTTTTTAGTGCGTTTATCTTTCGTATTAAAAAATTCATGTCACAATACAGTACTTGCATGATTTTTTTCTGAAGAGGTCGGGTAAGGAAATTGAGTTCCAATACATAAACACGCAAATAAATAACATATATTCTACAAATTTCAGATTAATTTTTTTTAAAGAACCGCTCTTTTAACCATTTTATATTGTGGAACATGGCATATTTTTTAATTTACTTTCTTTACTTTCATTACTTTAATTTACTTTTTCATTAAATTCCAAAAGCAAAATACATCACATCTGGAGTGGAGGTAAGCTATCACAGCATTGGTTGAGTTTGGTTGGGCAGCTGTTATTAAGATTAGTGAAAAAAAAATCAGTATATACATTTCTAAAAAAATTTCCACCACAATATTTAATTTAAAAAAATATCCTCCTTTGAAAGCATTCTTTCACTAAATTATCAATTTAATAGAATATTGTCCGGGAGGTTTTGGCCAGCAGACAAGAACTTTAAAAATAATGCAATGGAAACTATGCGAGGCAAAAACGGATGGAAAGATCGTATCCACCTGCGTCAAAAGCTCATGCGCATTTGTAGGATCCGATGCAAGCCGGAGCGCCTTCCCATATCTCAACTGATAGGGGAAGGTCCTTTTGCTCGAAATCCCCGTAGATCGAATACATTTGAATCAGATGTCCCATTAAGTTGGGGACCTACTAAAAATCCAAAATAGAAATGTATTAGCTCCTTTTCTTTCGAAGAGTAAGCAAGTTGACCTCAACTGTACCTCTCCCCTCTTCTAGAGGTTTTAGGTAGCCACCCTAAGAGCCTTTAGCTCGAATTCGCCGTAGATCGAATGAATTAGAAACATATGACTTTACATACCGGTGATTAGTCTAGAAAAAAACGAGGGGGGGGGGCGAATGGTGTTATATCGTCTTCCAGACGCTGTGACAGCTCACGCGCGAAATATTTAGTTTTAACCACAAACTATATCGATTTTAGTTATTTAATACATTAAAGTATTGTAATTAATTTCTACCTAAAGAGACGCGTACAGCCAAAAGCAATGCATTTATGTAGGAAAATAGTAAAACTTGTTATATGGGAGTTGTAAGCGACAAAAAAAAAATGTTTTGCTGAAAAAATGAATTTTCTGCTTAATTCACGTTTTAGTTGAATTTAAAGGCACTAGCAAGGAGTTTCAGATTCACCAAACCATAAAACATATCTCTTTAAAACATGATAAACTGTACTTGTATACAATATAGTTGCAAAATTATGACGAAAATTTTTTTTAAGTTTTACTTGCGATCTGAAATCTGAAACTGGTGAATCTCGGAGATTGCTCAGTAGTGCTTGACGATATGCAGACAAAACTAGATTTTCAGTTTTTTCTTGCCTAAAATAAAATCTTATCAGTTAGTATGGAGATTTAATGCTACACTATCATTCATTGTTCTCAAGTAACAAGTAATACGCAACAAATAGTTTCAGTTTGTCCTGAGATGTGTACAATAGATTAAAAAAAACCCTACATGATATAAAACATACGTCAGGATACACAAAGAGTTAGATTTTTTTTCTTGGGGGAAGGGTCTTTAGCTCGAAGTCCCTGTAGGTGGAATGAATTAGAAACAGATGTCCCATTAGGTTGTGAACCTACTAAAAATCCAAAATGTAAATGTGTTACCTCCTCTTCTTTTGGAGAACAAGCAAGTCGACCCCAGCTGCCCTCCCCGTCTTATATCGGTTTTAGTCAGCCGCCCCGAGGGACTTTAGCTTAGGAAATCTCACCTTATGAAACCTAATCAGTTATTATGCAGATTTAATGCTACAGTTAACAAACAATTTAAGTTTGTCCTCGAAAATAGATTTTTTTTAATTTTTTATTTTTTTTAAAGCTTTACAATTTAAGAAACATACGTCAGGATAAACAAAGATTTAGCTTTTCCTTGAACCGATTAGAATCTTCATCAATTAGAAAACTGTATCTGCCTCTCTTAACCTTTTTTACCTATTTATTTATTTATAAAGAGCTCATTAATTTGACTTGATAGCTCATTGATTTTTTAAACTTGGGCCATCAAATTATTGACATAACAAAAGAAATCTCAGATAGTTTTCTTTTACTCTGTGTAAGATGCTTTTTTAGAGGTTGTTAAATTACGTTGAAAAAAAAAATTCAGATTGACACAAATTTTCCCTTTTTCCATATTATTGTCAACGTTTAAGAGTGTTACTTTTGTTTGTTTGTGGATTAAGACCGATTGACTGCAGTAGGGGCCTGTAGGGGGAATGCCCTCCGTAGGGGACTTTCTAAGGTATCCTAGCCCGCATTTACACGAAGTTTCTGAGAAAACCATTGAAAACTACGAACGGATAGGCAGACAAGCGCGACCGGGTTTGAACCTGGCACCTCCCACCTTCCAATTTCGAGAGCATAAACTTGTAAAGCGAAAATGTTACTTGTAAAGCGAAAATGTCGTCAGAAGACCTTTGAACAGCTTTAAAAACGAAAAAGGGATTTTAAATACTCAAAAAAAAGTAATATCAATTCTTTATGAACTGAAGTATGAATTGATATTAACAGAAAATGTCTGTCTCATACAATTAAAAAAAAAAATTCTTAAGCATAAAACCTGCCTTCCAAAATGAGCCAAGGCACTATCCATGTAGGAAAATATTGCAAAATACATTATGTTTAAGAATTTTTTTTTCGGAATATTTCATAACTTCTATAAATTGAACGCCTGTAGCAGTCTATAGTACAGCTTGTGAAGGGAGATTCTCAAAATTTTCTGGATCTGTACCATTGGTGAATTCTTTAAAGAGCTGCTCAAAATTTGTATGATTTCTTAAAAGAACCATCTTAAAGTGATATGTCTAGTCGTTAAAAATATGTGGAACAATATTAAATACCTGCATATAAATGACTTTTGTTTATATAGCAATTATAATTTAATGTATGATTACATTATTCTGCAAAGATTAATACAGGTACTAGCTGCGTACCCGTTCTCCGCACGGTGGGAAACGCATATTTTCCTTAAACATATATAATTCGAATTAAACCCAGTAATTCGGAATCTGAAAACGTGAAAAAATACTTGAATCGTGACTAAAAGTTGACGTCATGAGTGCAAATTTTAGACGATTGCAACATGACACAAAAACTACGTCAATGTGACTGGCGATCAAAAAAGAAAGAACTTTATGGTATGCAGACAAAACTTTTCTCTTTCGAAAAATGCCCGATTTCTACATCATATAATTCTCTTTGTGAGGTTTAATTTATAGCATTAATATATAGTATATACCACATAAATAACATTACATGATGTTGACAATAATTTTATCTTGCATTTTTCAAAGCGTGGACAATGCATTAGGGCATTTATGTTACACACGACTTTATTAAATTTTACCTAAATTAAAAAACCTACACGAAACAATGGATGCATCATTTACGTTTAAAAGTCAAAAATGTACCCTGCTCTGGTGAAAATCATGTCGCTTTTGTAAATGAAAACGTTCGTGGTGTAACTTCTGAGAAAAAACTTATTACCCTTATTGAACTATTAATGCAGTATCACACTTGTTACATAAAAGTGACGTTTATCTCACTGTCAATTCGCAATAAATAAATAACTAATTTCATTTTTCATTTTTTACAGATTACAGTTGACCCCTTTATAACATGGGTCTACAACACGAATTCTTAGAACACGACGAAATCATTACGATCGTTTTCGTGTAACACGTTAAAAGAGACTCGTAAAGCACGGTGAAATGAGATATATGTTCTGATATTATGACGCCTTAGCTCCTGTAATTAACATTCCTTTGAATGGCAACACCAAACATCATTGCATTTTTACGGAGCGCGAATAAGTTTTGCCGGGATTATTCCGCGCAGTTCGCACTCCAGGTGGAGTACAGCGCAGGACCCGTACAACACGGATTCCTATAACACGGAACGTATCTTCCGTGTTAGGGAATCTTCTGTAGTTGCATAGTGTCAAGTTCAATAGTTAAGAAAATTCTGGGTTGCCGTATTTAGTAATATTTCATCTCACCTTGGTGGCCGAAATGTATTAAAACCAAATTTCCGAACTGTATCAAAAGTAAAATTTACTAAAAGAAAAATTTTTAATTTTGTATAACCCTCAGAACAACTTCGGAGTTTGCCATCTATGACGGTTTTTCATGACGTGACAACTTATGCTTGCGTACAGTGGCTTAGCCAAGGAGGGGATAGGGGGTCACAACCCCCCAAGCGGAGTTTTTTGCCATACAAAATGCATATTCTTCACTCCTTTATCGCGCACACGTGTACATATATGTGAGTTGCAGTAGTCGTAACATTCCCATGAAAAATTTCTGGCTACTCCTGCTTAATCAATATACTTCAGGATCGGAATCTCCGCGGTAAAAAAAATGGTCTAAAAATGTGACACCAGAAAATTCTGATTAACACAATGGGGTTACACAAATACGCACCGGACATATGCTCTTGCTTCCGGAGGAGCAAATACATTAGAGGGTATGTGCTGCTCCGGATAATCTGCCAGAAAAACAGCAAAAATGAAGTAAAAAATGACATCCACACTTGAAGGAAATAAAATTAAAGGTATGTAGAATTGCTTAAAAACTTCGATTATTTTTAAGGTGCAAGTCTGTTACAGTTCTATTTGTTTCACAATTGATGCGTTTTCACTTTTTCGATTCTTAAAAGCTGTATAAATGAGTGGTTTCACTTAATTGTAAAATTTAACAACGTAAGTGGCAACAATGGATTCCGTTGCTACGGAAATTATAGCAATGTTAAAAGTAGAACATGAAATGAGTTATTCATGTTTACTTTGCTGGAACTGCCATATTGGCGAAATTAACACCGCCAGTCGATGGCAAATAGCTCAAACCACAAATTAAACTTGACACTAAAGGCAATACGCAATACTCTGTTTGGTGGAATTAAAAAAAAATATCTATGCATACGCTAGTGACATCGGCTCATCTCAATTATGGAATGGAATTAATAATATGTACAGAGTTGCACTACATTTGAATATTTTTCGCCAACTTTGCTAAGAAATGTACTAAAGTAGGAATCAACAAACATTTCAATTCGTAAAACAAAAAAAAATATATTTGACAGTATTAATTACGCCTTTCTAACAGCTTCTAGTAAAAGATACTTCCGTAGCGCAGCTTTAACAAATAAGAATCAATTATTTATTACACAGTACTTCGATCGCCAAAATGCCAATATACACCATTTTGCGAGATTTTTTTGTTTTCAGGAATCATTCGAAGCATTTATTTAACAGCAATCAAAATGGGAAATAGTTATCTATCATTTATATGGTTCGATCGCCAAAATTTAATGCAGGCATATTATTGATAAGCAGCAGTTATTTAAATTATTAACTATAGCGGGTTTTAATCACCGTTAACTACCATGTACAAAATGCGAGAATTTCAATTTTCTGAAATTTGGCGGAATTCCTCTAACTTAAATCAGTTTACTTAATTTGGTGAAAATTCTATAGATCGTTTTAAATTGCCTTAATAACTGCATTATTTCTGTATGAAAAATCGAAGTATAGCGCCGTAAAATTTATACTTGTTATTAAAAATACTATTTCGTTACGCTCTCAGTAATTTGCGCCAAGCCCAAAACTGTACAAATCGGTAGAACCTACTACTTTCTCAAAATCGCCAAATGAGCCTTTTTTTTGGCCAAACTAAAAAATATACCTATTAGTATCGGAAATCTCTCAATCCCTTATTCTTTTACACATAAAAAACCTTGAATTCCAGCTCTGATTTAACATGAACGCAATATTTTAATTAAAAAATAACTTTGTAAATAATCTAAACAGAAAAAAAATCATTATTCTTTTATTTTTACTGCAGGAGTCTAAATAATTTAATAAAATAGCCAAACATGGCAACCTCGATGCTTATTTCTCACTTTTTTGACTACAGGGGTTACAATCACAGAATTGCGGAGAGCAAAAATTAGCGTTTTTGATGGGGTTTTTTATCAATATCTCCTAAACTAATTCGAATTTCGAAATTTAAATTAGCGGAGGTTCTTTCTCGAAATTTTCCGAATTCGTGGATACCTCGTTCGAAACTCAACTCCCAGCCGTTTAGGAGGAGATGATGCTACACACACACAGACACACAGACAGACGCGCACAGATTTTAATAGTATAGATTGCCAGTCATATACTGAAGCATAAAAACGCATAAAACACATGAGAGAAATCTCAATAATCAGTGTACATTCAGTCTAAAGGTATTCGATCTAAAGGCTCATGACTCCGATCCCTCCCGACTCTGATTCCCCCTCTCCTGAAGATCACAGAGGTCACCGCAAGTGAAAAATAATTGGGGATTGGGGCTGAATACACTTTTTAGAAATAGTAATACAACCCCTATTTCCTGACTCTCCCAAACGCGTTGTACACAATGTTTCATCCCTTAATTGATTTTTAGTCTAAAGGGATTCGATCAAAAAGCTTCATGACCAAAAAGTCCGCCACGGCTGCATCACCGAAACTAATAACAGGCCTAGCTCAGGGCTCAAAGCGAGCCATCGTCCGCTTAACCGTCCCATATATGAAGAATGCAAAACTCACATTTTTTCACTTTTCAAACTCTCCGAAAAATGAAAAAAAATGATTATTATTACCAAACATGATGTGCAGAGACAATATTTTTTTTTGTTGTTGTCTGATATAATTTTTTTCCCATAACAACTATATGCACACAGTCCTAAACTTGTGATAGTTTTGGTAAAGCTAAAATTTAAATATAAGTATGGAAAATGCAAGTTTTGCTTTAAATTTTTTCTGGACAATGCTACTTAAAAAACAAAATATTTATGAAAACAAAAAGAACAACAACAAAAAAAACCTATCAGAACATTCATTTTTATTTATGATTTTGGAAGGGCAATAAACAACAAAAATCAAGCAAAGAACATTTACTGAAAAAGTTTCTTGGTTATTCTTAAAAAACATCGACAGATCCAATGATCCTTTTTAAGCCGCCCCACCAGAGGCATAGCGCTAGCGCTTTGAACTGGGAGACGGAAGGTGCCTGGTTCGAAACCAGGTCGAGTCCGCCGACGCAATCGTTCGGAGTTTTCCGTGGTTTTCTCCGAAACTTAGCGTAAATACGGGATAGGACCCCTTAGCACGGAGGGTAATTCCACCCCCGGCCTAGACCCTCAGCGTAGATAACTGGCCGTAACCTACATTTCCAAAGATTTCCTTTTCAAGCCTCCATGATGGGTTGAATTTTGAGAATGAGTTTTGCTGCAAAATGGGAGTTATGGATCAAAACAAGATTTTCGGCATTTCTTTTCAGTATTACTAACATGTTCATTATGGTCCAAATCACTATCACAGTCCTAGGGCAGGTTTCACCTTACAGGCAAACTAGGCAACGGTCTAGGGCACTGAACTAATGGAGGCGGCACTAGACAAGCAGAAACTTTTTTTAGTCCTAACTGCAGGGGAAGAAATTATTCCAGCGGCCCGACTCATCCTTCAGTCCATCTCTCTCTCGCAGTTGCGAACTGGCCGAGTGGAAGATGGGAAAACTTGTACATGGGCTACATACAGTTTGGGCCATTTTTAAAAATCCTACTTTCCAAAAATTCCTTTTTTAAAAAAATTTATGGACTGGGCCATTAACAACGTTTTCCTCACCAAAATTTTCGGGTCAGTCCGTACAGCTTAAGAAACTTTAACCAACGAACAGCGACGTAATTGTAGCGTTTTGCCTCGTGCGTCAATAACGTATACGCCACTACAACGAAAGATGCTCAGGGGAATAGGGTGACGGCATTGTCATTTGGCACGTTGACCGGATGAGAACCATTGTGTAACTAGTCACAACAGGGTTAGTGGTATAACTAAGGGGGGTGCTCTTGTCCAGGCAGCACTTCTTGGATTGCGTGTTCAAAAATTTTATTTAAATGAGGCCCCATTAAAGTCCTTTTGGCCTATTCAAATTTGGCCTATGGTGCGAAATTTGATAAGGCCGGCACTTCACAGTCCGATTCGCCTTTAAAAAACGAACACGGTGATATGAATAACTCTAACCTTAAAAAGGGAATAATGTAACTTTTGCATCTAAACCCTTCATATTTACTATACAGTAAGGTATTTTGGTGCCCGTTGCGGTAGCCCCATTCGCTCCATCCAAGGACCGGCTCTGTACCTGACGATATTTCTTACCATATGGACTTAACACTGGATTTTTCCATTAACTCTAGAACAGATTTAATGTCGTTATCAGTTAAGTGGATGGTCCGGAGACTCCCTAGACTTCGAGACCCGTCACTCCAGAGACTTCGAGTTGGTACTCCAAAGAACTGGAGTACCTGAGTACCTGAGATGATCTTTGCGCTAACTTCGCGGACAATGAGATGTTACAGATATTTTTTCCCCAGCCTTGGAGCAATAGTGACAACTTTCTATACAGAGCCTTCTCGATAGATCATCTGGGTTTCCATGAGATGCCCCTTTTCGATGACGTATTTCTATGTCATATTCTTGTTGTCTCTGTATCCATCTAGTATCTGACCCCTTGGTTCTTGAAGTTTAAAAGCCAGGTTAGAGAGGCATGGTGTGCTCAAAGCATACCTTCTGTTTCACAGATAATGATGGAAATACTCCATGGCCTTCTCTATAGCAAGAAGTTCCTTTCTTCTTGCACAGTAATCAAGTTCTACCATTGAAAGGCATCTACTCCAGTAAGGAATTGCGTTCTCTGGGCTATCGATCTCTTGGAACAAAACTGCTCCGAATCTCTCCTAACTTGCATAGTGTTCAGGGTGAGGATATCTTTTGCCAAACTAACAAATTTTACATAATAGCCTCGGAAATCTTCAATCCTTATTATTTTGCATACAAAACATGTCATTCCTGCTCTGATTTCCCATGCACATGATATTATAATTAAAAAAATAACTTTACAAAAATAAACTAACAAAAAATCATTATTATTCTTTTATTTTTACTTATTTAAGAATTGAAAATATTTTATTCGGTAAAATTGCAACACATGACCACCACGATGCTCATTTCACACGTTTTTCACTATGGGAATGATGGTTACAATTACGGAAAGCTTTCTATGTGGAAATCATAAAAAATCTCAAACTCTGGGAACGGGTGGACTTTCAAAGTTTTAAAGTTGACTATCATTTACTCTATATTATTTTACACATCTGTGCAAAATTTCAGGCTGATTGGTCCATTTTTGTGGATTTGTATACGGTCTAAACCTACAAGCACAGTTTCATTTTTATTATTAGTTAGATTTCTGTGTATCAAAAGCATACATTTATAAAAAACATTAGTTAAATTTACCCATTTTACAACATTTAAGCTATTAATAAATGGTGGTATCCATGACAAGTTAGAGAGAAAATGGAGTTTCTGCTGTATAAGCAAAAAATCAATCATATCTTTATCTCATACGGTTTTCAATTTAATAAATTTACAAGCATAATTTAGCTGAGCATTAGTGACTGAGGTACCGAAGTTTAAAAAATTATGTTTTTAAAAATTTTGTTGAATAAAAACACTTCTTTCTAAAAATCTTACAATAATGCCAATTAGATTTATAAAAATCTTACAATGTAATCAATTTCTTACATTAAACCTTACATGTTGGCAGCAATGCTTCTAGCAAAAATAATATTAATTCATTAAATCAAACACAGTTCCATATTAAATTCTGCATATAAAAAGTCAAAAATTATTTCAAGGGTAAAATGAGTTTTTAAAAAAACACGGTACATCCTGCCAAACTATTTTTCCGTCAAATTAGTTGCGAATCGTATTCAAAACCATTGATAATTTCATATACCCGGCATTTCTCTTGGCGAAAAAAATCGCTCGTCTTGGCGGACCGCGGGGTAATACGTAAGTACCAAAAACACTTTATCGATTGACAGGATTTTGTTCAACCCAAAAAATCCCAGGTGGGTTAAAAAAAAGCCCAACTGAAAAACTTAAATGGTTTTTTTTTCAAAATTTCAAACTTAATTACATAGGTAATACATCTCTTGATATCAGTACACCAATTGCAGGGTTCAATGCATACGATAATTCGGTTTGTATTGCAGCCTCATCACAAAATTACAAACGATTAATATGGCCCTTTATAAAAATGCAATCAATTATAACAGCACTTCACTGTCACTTAACCTGTTTTATTAATTATTTTAACAAAATGTATTTTACTGGAAAAAAATTCCTGGATCAACCCCTGACTTGTAAAAGGTCTGTAGAACTTTTCATAGTGCACCTATGAAATTGGGGACAATTTTTGTTAGTAAAACAAGGTTATACAGATTATCTGTACACAAGGTTAATGGTAAACAACCCCATTTACTAAACAGTATTAATACGAGTAAAACCGAGCAATATTAAGCATAAACAATGGGGGAATAATTCCGTAAGCGGGGGCAGGTTTAATTGGGAACATTGTTTTTGTCTTCAACGTCTATATTAGGGATGGACGCGAGACGCGAGAATTCTCGCATTGTCTCGCGTTCTCGCATTGTCTCGCGAGACGAGACGCGAGACGAGACAGGCATTTTTTGCGAGACGAGACGCGAGACGAGAAAGAAAATATTTTGCGGGACGAGACGCGAGACGAGACAGAGTCTTGTCTCGCGCGAGATTTCTCGCGAGAATTCTCGCATTTTTTTCCGTCTCGCATAAATACGATCTGAAAAGCGACAATTTGCCTGAAGCCTCTACCGTTTAACTTGCGTCTCCTTCGTTTTCGGTCCTGGTGTACTATCAGCACTCTACAATACGCACAAACACGTAACATTTAAAATTAGAACCGACGGGAGATATGCAAAACACTTAAAGGAGAGGATAAAGAAAGAGGCGGAAAAAAAAGAAAACAGAGAAGAGTTGAAAGAAAAATAATAAGTAAATAGGAAAGGCGGTACGGTATGTTCAAATCTGACCACTTTTAGACGGGGCCCGGGGCATTAAGTTTGGGGCCCCCCTTACTATCCCCTTTTTTACGCATTAAGCCCCTTTACTGAGCCCCCCTTTTTTAAGCATTTTAACCCAGTTTTGACCGCTGTTGTACTCGAAAATTGCATTTCAGTTAAAGTTGTAGTTTTTGTACTTTAATCAAATCGTATTTATCACCCCGAAAAAATATCTCTAACTTGATCTAGTGATAGACAATTAGGTAATACCTATATTTTAGAGGAAATTCAGTTTTTTCCCCACAATTACTATTTCAGTACATATGAATTTATAATTTAGATAATCGAGATATATATGGGCCCCCTTTTTCTTCAGGGGCACAGGACTAACGCCCCCCCCTTGCCCCTGTGATAATCGCGTTTCGGGTATATCAGAGAGAGATTAGAAGTAGAGCAATTTGCATTCGCATTGATGCTTAGTCTGAGTAGGTTGAAATATGGTTGAATATCCTTGGTTGAAATATCCTTGTACCGATATTATCCTCAAACTTTCCCGCACGTTGCGGCGTGCGTAGGGGGGGGGGGCACCCTGGTGACAACTTTTTAGGGGCGGTTAAATCCCTATCATTGGCCTATTTTAAAGAGATTAAAATGACATTTTTTAATTCTTATATATTAATATCGGAAGAAATGCAAGCAATTTTTTTAAAAACTATTTCTCTTTTCGTTTATATTATCATGTTTTCCCTTCCTTCGGCTTGCAAAATTTTTATAATTTTTTTTCCTCCCCATCATTTTATCTTGCAGTTGGGTTCCTATTCTAAAATTATCTTCGCCTGTTAGATGTCTTTTCATTTTTAAAAAAAATCCACACTGGATATACATTAGGGGGATTATGGTTTAATTTTTCTGTAAACAGGGCCACCATAACGACTGTAGTACTATCGCTAAAAATTATTGTGGAAAAGTACAAACGGATAGTCGTCAACAAATTAACTGTTCAGTAATTTAAAATATAAACAAAAAATAAGACGTCTATTAACCAACTGAGATACTATAATGAAATCTAAAAATGCACACACGGTAATGTTATTGGAAATATTAGGCAAATAATTATAATTATCGTTAATATAATCTTGTTTTCATTAATATAAAAATTACACATATTTTAGAGACTTGAAATTGACGTTAAAGTAAATAGTAGACATTTAATAAAGACGTACTATATCCGCTTTATTCGTAATATTGCTATTAGGTGTACCGGGAAATAATGTCATTTACAGTAAATTCAAACAAATAAGTTCTTAATTACCACAAAGCTCTGCCTAAACATAGGATTTGTATTTTTTATATTTCAACGCAAGATACGGATTTTTTTTTTTTTTTTTGAGAGAGAGAGAGTTGTCATCGATCCTTTTTAGAGAACTAATTTCAGAATGAAAATAAATTTATTTTTAGGTATTCGCGGGGGCTGTATTTTACATCAAGAATTTTATCGATATTTATTTTTTTTAGAGAAGAGGGATGTGTGAAAAGAACGTTCTGGTTGCCTACCCCCCCCCCTCCCTCCCTTCCGTTCCACAAGTTACGAATATGGATATTATATTATATATACATATGTATAGCGGCATTTTACACAGAACAATATCACCACCCCTTGTGGTAAAGTTCGAAAGACTGATGGGCTTTGCAGTAACACACATGTAAACAGTGGCGGATTTCCCATAAAGCGTAATAGGCGTACGCTTTAGGCCCCGCGTTCGTAAGAGCCCCGCGCTCTTCAACTTGTTTACCAATATTTATCGTTATTTTATGTATTGTAAAAAATACTTCACAAAAAATTTCAAAGCACGCAAACCAAATTTGCCTTTTAAAATCTTTGTTCGGCGCTTGTTTCTCGGGGGAGGGGAGAGCCCGACCGCCTGGAAATTCTTCTCGGAAAAACTAAATAAGCGCAAAAGTGAAGCAATACGTTGCGAGGTGCAAACTTGATAAGAAGGAATCATATTTCGCATCCCTTGGACAGCTCATTCTGTTTCTTCCCTGCTGCCCAGCCTCTAGGCCATATAGCTGTCCAGCGGAAAAGAAGGGGCTTTTAAATTCACTTCAGCAAAGATTGGACCACCCAAACCCAACAAAGAGATAGTTGCATTCAATACAGTGAGAAAAATTCGACTACCCATAAACTCCTACAGGGCTGTATGGGTTTCGTAAACACGGTAATTTGAGTCATGGATATGGTAAGTACTATAGCTTTCTGTGCAACGCATATGTCCGGCAATCTGCTGCCCAATTTTTTCTAATTTTCGGTGTTCGGCCGTTACCGATACATTTGTTTTCAGCTTGGCACCCGGGGACCCGGGGTGGACCAGGCCCGCAGCCTCTTTTTGCTATGCCGCTCATTGTTACTTGTTTTAAACTATGAATGCGTATTTAAAAGTCAGTAATGTTATAATTATTTCAAGAACTAAAAAAGGAAAATATTAGTCACGCAAAGTATTTTACTGTCACTATCATTTCCGCTTTTTATTTATCCAAACTTTGAGGTTCATATTTTGGAAATTTTCAAAAAATCGCTATTGGTTATAAAATAAGAAATTTTTGCTGTTAATATCTTGGAAAATCACAGCTTCAGAAGTATTCAGAATACTCAGGATTAAATAGTAATTTTAAGTTTTGTGCTGTGGCAAGCCTAGACGAGGGATTATCTGTTTATTGGTTTGGGGGGAGGGGGGTTACCTTGGTCTGAGGACATTTCAAAAGACTCTAACGCGTATTTACGTTACATCTGGAAAAAGTCGACTAAAACTCCATGCCGTTAAATCGACAGCTGCGTGGTAGGTTTGAACCTGGGACCTTCAGCCTATAGCAATTTTATTGCAGCTATAGTACAGCATACTGACACTGGGGGGGGGTACGTTTTATTCATTATAAAATATATGTATATCTACAAAGCCGTGATCCCCTCCACCCCCGAAATCTTTGTCAATGGATTAGTAGTTTTTTATTTGCGTGGACTCTAAAAATAAGTTATAGGCGAAAATATTTTGCGCTACGTATCTCCACATCTCCACCCCTCCCCCTATATATATATATATATATATATATATATATATATATATATATATATATATATATATATATATATATATATATAATATATATATATATATATATATATATATATACAGTGGTGTATGCAAGAGGGGGGGTTGGGGGTTCAATTAAATCAAATTCATGTTTATAAATTTTAATAGCTTTTGAATATTCATTCGAACCTTATAAGAATTAGAATTTTATTAGAGAATTATTTTTCATATTTTAAGATTTCTTTCTTGAATTCATATTAATTTTCTATGATTTCATATAAAGTTTCAAATAAATATTATAGTATACTTTTATTCGTTCTATTTAGCCAATTTTATTTTATTTTATTTATTTATTTTTTAGTTGGCAAAGTTCTTGTTGTTTTAAATAATAAGAAAAAGTAGTCCTTTATTTGATTCTTTATTAGTTAAAAGAGAGAGAGAGAGAGAGAGAGAGAGAGAGAGAGAGAGAGAGAGAGAGAGAGAGAGATTACAATATTTTTATTTTTCTTACAATGGACAGAGTGTAAATGGAAATAAACATTTCAAACTAAGAAATATTTTTTAATGCTATTTACTTAAATAATCATTATTTCTTAGCAAATAACGGAATATTAAATAAATAAGAAGTAGAAATTTACTAAAACATTTATTGAGATAACTTAATTCAAAATTAAAAAAAAATAAACCAATGCAATGAATTATCAGGGTTTTCTTTTGATTTCCTCACCCCATATAAATTAAAATAAAAAGCTTAACATGAATGATTGATTCTTAACTTTTCAGTAAGTAGGTTGAAATAAATACTATAGTGTACTCTAATTCGGGGCCAACCGTGGCCGAAAGGATAAGATAGTGAATATGGTATATGAAGGTTGAGGGTTGTGGCTCACTGCCCCGCTATCTATCTAAAGGTCTAGAATTTTAGTTGGCTTTCTCCAGATGAATACGAGTCTGCACCCTTTAAAAAGTATTCCGCTTAAGGTGCCCTCTCCTAGGCAGATACCCATCGTGTAGGTGTGTCTCAGTGGCGTAACCCCGGGGGGTTAACAACACCCCTTCCTCCCATGAAGAATTTTTCACCATACAAAATGTATAATCTTCACTCCCTTATCACACACACGTATACATACATATGTATGTGAGTTGCAGTAGTCGTAACCCCCCCACCCTCCATGAAAAATTTCTGGCTACGCCACTGCTTAAAACTCAATACTTTTAGTATTCTCTTATCATTTGAAGTTTGCAATGGTGCAAATTTGGAAGTCTTCTCAAAAGTGGATTCTCAAAAACCACTTTGTAAAAAATGCCTTTTATTAACGTTCAAACAAAAAACAGAAAAAATATTTATAAAACCAAGTCATCCCTCTACTCCCTGTGTTGTGGTCCTTGTCCTAACACAAATGAATTGAACAAATAATAAAATGAAACGATCAATTTATTAAATTAATTGCATAAGTAACTACGTCTTTATTTAATTATTTTCAATAGACAGTGCACGTTTCATGCAGAAGGCAAAATCTTTTAAGTGGCATCTTTAAATTCTAGAAGGCATAAGAAAACCCTATTTTTTTCTTCATTTCGACCTGAATGAGTGTATTCGCGGACGTTTTCGTCTTTCAACAAAGAATATCCCCCCCCCCCCTGCTACAATTCTTAGATCTCCACCCCACGAACTTGCTGACCTTCACATATTTAACTTATCGTTTCGAACACAAAAAGGGAATACCTATGTACTTAATGCGGTTAATTTCAGTGATTATAATAATAGATTAGAATTGTGGATTCTCAAAATATAGAAAAGTTGCTTGTATTTTATAATATTTGAAACAATAATTCACATATGTTCAAACATCGTAATACACACACACACCTTATATATGCATGCATGTATGTATATGTATGTATATATTATGTACAATATTTAAATAAAAATGGAGGGAAAGGAGGGGGGGAGATCTTTTTCTCCGCGTTTTTTCCTACATTCCGGAAGGAATTTCAGCTTCACTTCGCATAAGGTCGCAAAAATGTAGAGAGGGCGTTCGAACTCAACAAAGGCAGTGCAGTGTCGAAAAAAGTTTCAAACCTAGAAAAAAAGATTGCTTAAAAACAGGGGGTGGACAAACTACGGCCCATGGGTCAGCCCCTGCCTGTCTGAAAGTTTTATCCATCCCGCCTCAAATTTAAGAAATTTATATTAATATATTAAAACAAACTACAACTAAAAGAAAAAGATTAATTACAAATTAAATTAATTAAATATTAGTGTTTAATCATATTGCTTTCAACCCAAAAATGTTTGTCCATCATTGATTTATGTAAGAAAAATACACAGTGCCGAAGTAATCAATTACAAAACGCTTTCGTCTTTTGAAAAGGCCGGAAGTTTTCTCACTCCATTGCTTACAGGTTTTTGTTGGAGCAAGTAGAGGGGCGACACATGGGGTGATTGTTAATTGTAGAAACGGGACAGTTGCTGCTTCTGAGAAAATTAGGACCACCCACACACCCTTTTTTAACAAGATGTTTTCGCTGCATTCGTCCCAATAAAGAGATCAATGAAGAAAATTTACGATATTTCAAGAGCTTGCTGTTTGCTATTTCCTTTTCAGGCAATACGATTTTTCTTATCTTAAAAGAAAAGAAATAATTGCTTTTCTAAAACTTTTTAAGGGGACAAAGGGACTTTAAAATTGAAAACTATCATTTCTTAATTTTTAGTCTCAAAGTATACGTACAGTTGTTTAAAACAAAGGTTTACATTTACATTAATACTAAAAATAAAAAATTAAATCCTTTTAAAAATTATGTAATATCTTTAAGAAAAAAATGGGCCATAAATATTTTTTTCAAAATATCTCATGCGCATTCCAATTTAATAAAAAGCCGTAATTTTTTTATAGTACACTTGTAATGCATGTATGAACATAATTGTGCATTAAATTTTCAAACAAAGGTTATTTAATAGAGATATAGGAATTTAAATGTAACAATAGGATGGAATTTGAAACAACAACAACAACAAAAAAAAAAGCTTCATCTCACATGAATTTATTTTTTATATAAAGCTTACCTTTGTCACACATAAAAATGAATGCACAGATATGTTCATACATATATTGCAAGAGTATATTTAAAAAAATATGTCGCTTTTTATTAATTTGGAATGCGCATGGGATATTTTAAATAAAAAAAAATACACACACACACCTAAAGACGTATTTTTTTCTGAAAAATATCAATTTTCATTTTAATTATTATTATTTTTTTAATTTTTAGTTTCAATATAGATGCAAACTATCATGTTAGACAACTATGATTTTGTGTGAAACAACTATACATATGATTACAAGTAAAATTCAAAATGGAAAGTTTTGAATATTTAACGTCCTTTGTCCCCTTAAAGATCATGAAATGTTTGCTTCTACGTACATGAACAAAAATTTTTAAAAATTACATCTCTTTTAAGAAAGATGTATATTTTTTAACACCATTATCGAGGAACATTTTCTTCAAAAAACGTTCCTCGATGCCTGCGTTTTTTTGGGGGCAGGGGCTCAGATCTTTCCAGGGGGTCTGATCCGTCCATAGCGCCCCCAGCGCCACGGCCCTGTTGCGAAGTTTGTAATTTCCTCTTCAGGCAATACGATTTTTATTATCTCTAAAGAAAAGAAATAATTGATTTTCCAATACTCTTTAAAGAACATAAAACATAAAATGTTTGCTTTTACGTACAGAAACAAATATTAAGGAATTTGCATCTCTTTATAATTTTTTTCAAAAAATGTTCCTCGATGACTGTGCTTTTTGGCCTGGGGGAGGTGGCTCAGATTTTTCTAGGGGGGGGGGGGGAGCTGAGCCGTCCATAGCGCCCACAGCGCAACGGCGCTGCTATTAACATCTGCGTGCGTTTTATATATTTTAAAGGATTTTTCAGCGGTAAGTGGAATTTTATGACTACGGTTTTTCATACCTAAATATAAACTTTATAAATTTAACATGTCATCTGCTTTTGCTTTACTTCATGGGTGGATGTTGAAAGATGCGCATATTTCAATTAAAGGTTTGTTTAAATTGTTCTGTACGATTTAAAAAAAAATAAGATTAAAATTTTATGCTACTAAAAATCACACCAGTTTTCAAAATTATTTACCTGTAACCCCTATCTTAATGCAAGCGAACAAAGATACAAGGCCCCACAGATTTAGTGTGCACATTCAATGCAGCTTAGACTCCCCAAGTAGCACAAACTGGTTCAAAAGCCGTAATTTCTACGTTCAGCTAGGACGTTACCATCCCGTACAGATTTACGGTGTCGCTTACGTCAGAATGTCCGGACAAAGCACGTACAATGATCTTCGAAATCTGGGTCCAGATCAGTGTTCTCCACACGTACTTTAAACGTTGTATGCTGCTTAAGCAGGACGTACTTAAAACGTTGCGTATCTGCTTATGCAGGACGTACTTAAATCGTTGTTTAGCTGCTTATGCAGGACGTACTTAAAACGTTGTGTAGCTGCTTATGCAGCTATAACCGATATTCTACAGCTTTTTTTAAAAAATAAATTACTTCGCTTATCTGAATCAATGGCCAATTAATAGGATTAATGCTGCTTATTAAAATTTTCGTAAAAACGGTGTTCTGATTTAGAAATATATTACATTGTTTGTGCAACTTTCATTTAAATACTGGCTGATGTATAAGTATTTTATGTATATATATTAGTTATTGATAATTTATTTTCTATTCTATTCAATATCTAATTTTTATGTCAAACATATAACCTTTTAAAAGTCTTGTTTTATATTAAAATTTTATAAATATTGAGAGGTGAGAGAGCTCTTGAGGAAATGGCTACTTTTTTTTATTTTTTACTGCCAACCTTCTGCCATTGGAAAAAAAAAATAATTTGCAATTGGAAAAATATGTAATTCTAATAAACTTAGGAATTTCAGAGAAAATTAAAAAAAAATTATATATATATGTGCCGTCCTGGTTAATTTATAGTAATAAAAAATTGTGTTTTTGTTATGTTTGTTTGTTCTGTTTTCTATTATTTCTCTTTTTTGTGCGTGTTTGTATTCTTTTCTTCACTTTTTATTTTATTATTTATTTTTGTACTTCTTTCCTTTCTTTTTATCCCTTTCCTCTCTGTGGTTTTGTTCGGCTTTTCTTGTGGCAACATGCTTGCTTGTTTATCTCTTCAGTTCCCTCTGTTCCTTGTTAACAAAGGGCTTTGACTGAGGAAGACCAAAACAATTTTTGGTCAAAACGTACATATCTATACTTACCTGTAACATCTTATGTGTGTCTTTTACAAAGTGTTTTTATTCACTTCATCAAAATCCCAGGAGTTTCCATTGAAAAACCAGCAGAATTGGTTGCTATACAATGTGCCCTTTTTGTTGGTGTATTATTAGAATGTACTTTCACACTGACATAAACAAAATTATTTTCAATAGTAGTTACAAATAATAAGGCACATGCAGATTTTAAGTTTTGTACTTAAATTTCTTTTTTTCAAAAACTCAATTATTATTCGCAAATCTAAAATAGGAAATTTCACACTTCT
>JAWZYV010012904.1:0-142463 GCA_038373885.1 Cheiracanthium punctorium
GAACCCCTTGTGAATGAAACTGGAATACTCATTTTTAAAACACAAACGTTTTATTTTAAATATAATTATTTGTCCTGCAGATAATCGTAAAATCTTTAAGGATTGCTTGCGTTATTGATTCAGTTTCAAATAAATTATTAGTACTATAGATATGTATTCCCCCCTTTTTTTTAAGGGGAGGGGCCGTTTATAATTAATGTATATTTTTTTCAATGTAGTATCTCCAGATATCATGTCCAAATAAGCAATCTAATAATTCATTGTGTTGTGTTAAGAAAAAGCTGCGCACAGGCTATCTGGTTTGTGGTGCGGGTGCTTTGGATTGAGGACTTTTTAGGTGACCTAATTCTTGAGAATCCTGAATCACTGAAAAAATGCTTTGAGCATGCAAATATACCTCTAATTTCTTGAGTGATTGTATTACAAAAAGCATAATAATAAAATCCAAAGTATTGGTATTGATTTTGGGGTAGGATGTATTGTTTTTTACAGAGCTACAAAATTTTTTTATACATTATGGCCTTTAGAAGCAAATTTTTTGAAATGCGCTCACGTCTGAATACTGCAGTTGATTGAGTTGAATCAAATAATTATGCAACGGACATCAATCTGGCCGAATACTGAATATTCGGTTAAATTTTCAACCGGATGTCCGGTTATCCGACAGCAGTATATCTTCCTTTTTCATTTTCACTAGTTTTCTTAGATTATTGAACTATTACTTAATAAAAAAACTCATTAGCTGCAAATCGACTAATTCAAAAATCAGAAATTTCTTTAGGATTGTTTCCATTAAATTACTACCAGTCCTACTGCAATTAAAGTTGATGCAAATAACAATGTCGTTGATGGATCAGCTCTCCTCCAAGAGTTAGCTAAATAGAAAATCAGTTATTGTAAGAAAAACATCTCCTGTTGGAAAATCAGTGTACTAAATTTTATCACTTTATCAAAATTGGGCAAAAAAGAAAAGGGAAAAAAAATTCATCAACCTGCAGTACTGTAACAAGTAGGCTATTCTTGCAAGCAGGGTCAATTTAAGGAAAAAAGGGTAATCGAATTCAAACACAGAATGCAAAACGGTATCCAGAATGGGTGTCGAGGGGGCTTGGGCACCCCTAGAATTTGTGATTTCTGTAAATTAGATATCAATAAATCAAGTATTTTTGTGAGAAATTCTACCTTTTCCATTTTAATTTACCAATATTAAAAGAAAAAGTTTTAAAAAAATAGAAGTTTTTTTCTTCAATATTTTACACATGATAAAAATATAGACAAAAATATCGTATACAAAATATTTTCGGCTTGAAACGAAACCGCGGAAAAGCGCTCTTTCTCAGAAAATATTCCGCGAGTTTTGATTGGTTAATGCTATGTGGTTATCGATAAAAGGAGACTCTTGCAGTCGGCATTCATGGATTCCTTACTTCCGGTCCCACGGTGACGTCAGCAGTTGCAAAGTGCGATAGTTGTTTGCCCACAGAATAGCTCCTGTGGCTCTTTCCCTGCATGCGACAACGCGAATTTGCGGCGAGAATTTGCGGCGTTCGGCCAGAGTCCCCTCCATGTGGAGAGGGGGGGGGCAAAGTACCCCAGACGAGTGACGTAGAATTAATTTTGGGTCATTTTTGCCACTTTATTGTCTCGACTGGGACTGGCTCAGAGGTGCTTCAGAGAATTTTTTCATTTTATCCTATAATATACCTTGGATATTAACATCAGAAATTGAAAATACATTCGAAAATAGTCGAAATAAATATATAAATTCGAGCCCCCAAATAAGGGCCTGGGCCTGGATTCCGATCAAACGCTTATCTGTCGTATCTCCCTTTTCCGTCGCAGAGTTGCGGCAACTGGCTCATTTTCCGAAACAGGTGAAACACGCGACGCCGCATCTTCGAGTGTCACGTGATCAGTATTTGTGGCAGCTAGATGCTGCCGCAAGTCGCACAAGCAAGATAGCTGACATTCAGTAGCGGACTAACGGGGGGACGGAGGGGGCGGTCCGCCCCGTTCCCCGACTGATATGGGCCCCCGAAAGTGTTAGAAAATTTTAGATTCCAGTTTCACATTTTTGATTTTAAGTTCTAGTCAGAAAAAATTCTCGTGACTATACATAAATGTGTCAGCTAGGTATGACTATATAGGGAGCCTTGGCCTAGGGGCCCCTACAAAGACGCCCATAAAGTGGGGGTCAAGGTTGGTCGCTTGCCTCCCCCCCCCTAGAGTTTTAGTGTATTATCTAGGATGTAAAAGAGAATTGCGCCAAAAAGCAAAATCAGAAATGAAATTGTTGTTATAAGTGTGAAATTTGCCCCTCTCTAGAAAATTTATTTAAAGTCTCCCCCCCCCCAAGTTTTTTTTTTTCCATGGGCCCAGGATTTATTAAGAGAGTTTAAGTTCTAATCTGAACCATAATACTGCTGACCCATATATATGTATAGTTACTGAAAAATTCTAGTAACTGTTATGACGTCGAGCAGACCCTTCTCCATGCGATGGCGCCATACGTCAGAAGTTGTTTTGTTTTCAGTTCGAGAAGGCGCAGAGACAGCGACGGTGTTGAAGAATGCATGGAGATGTACCGCGAGTTTAAAACGGACTCTTGTGGTTGTAGCACACACCTAACACCGCGAATATAATGTAATGTGAATGTAACCCTGTGTTTTTATGGATGTGTTTGTGACAGTGAAATAAATCGTCCTGTTCGTCCTATAATTGTGTCCCCATCTGTTTTTTGCACGCTACCGTACAGATGAGGAATACATTTGGTGGCAGCTTTACGGATTGAACCAGTGCATCGAAAACCAGTGTTTTAAGAAATGATTATTTTTAGTGGGTAAGTGCCAGTTCTAAAACAGTGCCTTTTTAATTAATCTAAAACAGTGCTTTTGTATTAAAGTTACTAAATTTGATTTCGGGGTCGTTTTGGAACAGGTTGTGCTTATACAATTTAATTGCTTATTTTAGCGGTTGTATTATCGTTTAAGATAAGTATATGTATTTTGGTTTCGATTAAGGTAAATAGTGTTAATGCTATTTAATTATTTGTTTTAGCGGTTGTATTATCGTTTAAGACAAGTATATGTATTTTGGTTTCGATTTGAGTAAAAGAGTGTCTATGCTATAATTACTTGTTTTAGTGATTGTATTATCGTTTAAAATAAGTATATTGGTTTTCCTGAAAGCTAAGCAGAGTGTGAGATGAAAATATTTTTTTTGAACATTTTGAGTTAAGAAAACAATTATTATTTTATTGTGAATATACCATTTTGATTAATCTTGATTATATGATTCATTAAGAGTTGCTATTTACATAGGAATTACCTTCTGTTTTCATGAAGTGAATGTGATTAGTTTTGAGAACACTTTTAAATAGTTTTATTCTGTGTATTCAGATTTAAGACTAATTTTCGCTCTCATAAGAAAAAAGAGAGGTATTTACTGAAATTACGTATTTCAATTAGAAAGTTTTGTTCTCAGAAAATATTATGAAGGTTGTGTTTTGTTTAAAAGAATATATTTTCTCATACGCAGTGTGACTTTGTTTTGAATTTTGTGTTGAATAATTTTGAAAAAAAAAATTCTTTATGGTTTGATCGCATTATATTGTTTGATTTCATTTGAAACGAAAAACAGTTTTGGTTTGTTAAGCAGCTTTCGAAGAAAATAATTGAAATCCTCAGGGAATATTATAAGAGTGTTTAATTCTGTTATCATTTTTTTTAGAAACGGAAGTAAACTTCGTAAAGTAATTTGTAGATGGGTGTAGTTTGCTTTTGATTTAAGTAGTATCATTAGTAAAATATTAATTAAGTAAAATTAAATAATTATATTGTACATTGTTCATTTATTATTATTTATGTGTTTAATTGGTTTACTAATGTTTATGATTTTGTCGGTATAAGTTATACGATTTTGGCAAATTTAAAGATGATAAACATTTTCATGGTTGCCATTTAAAGTTTTTTAAGACATTAAGTGGTTTTTTAGAAAAAGTTTAAAATTGAGTATTTTGTGCATTGTTTATTACTAAAATTTTTTGTGGGTCATCTGAAGAACCAGAAAATTAATTTGGTTAGAATTAGCATTAACTTTTCCCTAATTCTATTCGTATCGTTGCTGAGGAATTTCTTGAAAAAATCAAACTATTAAAATGGCCTATCTCGCGAAGGCGCGTAAAGAGGAATTAAGAACAATTGCTCAAGAGTTAGGGGAGGAGGTTACTGATGATCTTAAAATGATCGATTTAAAGAATTTGATATTAAATAGCAAGAACTATGATGAAGAATTTGTAAAAGAATTTGTGAATTTGATAATAAGTGATAGAATTAAATCTGAAGAAAGGGAAAAAGCTGAACGTGAAGAAAGGGAGAGAATTGAACGTGAAGACAAAGAGAGAATTGAACGTAAAGAAGAGAGACTTAAAGAAGAGAAAGATAGAGAATTTGCATTAGAAATGAAACGGTTAGAATTGAGTGCTTCTACAGGCGATTCGCGTACGTTGTGTACCAACTTCTCAAGTGGCAGTCAGACGGGTCCTAAAGTAGAATTATTGAAAATTAACCCAAAATTCAATGAAAAGAAAGATGAAATAGGACTCTATCTAATAAATTTTGAGCGTCGTGCAGAAATGGCTAGAGTTTCTAAAGAAGATTGGGTTGCGTATTTACTTAGTGTTTTGCCGAGTGAAGTAACGAATATGTTGGCTCGAGAACCCGTAGAAAAGGTTAAAGACTACGACTATGTTAAGGAGTTGATACTGAAGCGGTACAAATTAAATGCTGAAAGGTTGAAACAGTTATTTTATAGGCATCAGAAGAGTTTTGAAAAAACATGGCGGAATTATGCTCACGAGTTAAATAGCTATTTCGAAGAATGGACTTCTGAATTAAAGATTACTACGCTTGAACAACTGAAAGAATTAATGGTTACAGAACAGTTGAAGAGACGTGCGCCCCAAGAAATAAAAGATCATTTCCTGGAAGACTGGATGAAAATGGTTTCTCCTTTTGACTTGGCAGATAAAATAGACGAATATGAAAATATCAAAGATAGTTTCAAAAGAACCGGATATCGACAATCATCGAAAAACTCAGACTACTCTAGGAAGTTAGACGGAAAATTAAGGGGTGAAGACAAGAGGTATAAGAATCAAACAAAATACGATCCACAGAAGAACAAAGAAAGGGAATTTGAGCAGAGAAAACAGCCGCGATGCTACGAGTGTGGTTCTTATAATCACCTTAGACCTCAGTGTCCAAAACTGAAAGAAGTGGTGGCTGCAAACGATATCGCTGACGGAGATGTAGATCACCTGATGGCTCCTTATACCACCTTAGGTAAAGTAAATGGTGCAGAAGTTTCCATACTCCGCGATACTGGAGCCACATTAGATTTGGTTTGCCCTAAGTTGGTGAAGCCTTATATGTTTACAGGTGAATATGTGTGGGTGAGATCACCATTGATAGAGACTGCTACATGTCTACCATTAGCCGAAATAGAATTAGAAGGTAGTTTTGGGCATGTTGTAACGAAAGCAGCAGTACAACCGTATAAATGGGAAGAAAGTAAATATTTGTTAGGAAATAAGACAGCTGCATTGATCGACAGTATGAAGAAAAATAAAGATGTGGAAATGCATATGATAAATGCAGTTCAAACACGTTCTAAGAATAAAAAAGAATTACGAAAGGAAGAAGAGAAATCGCAAGAAATCTCGAATGAAAGTTGTCAAGAGATCATTGACCTAACCGAAATCACTGATGAAGAAAAAAGTATATTACCATCACCGGAGCCTTTTGTTGAAAGTCCTAATCTTTTGAAGATCACACCTGAAGAATTCAAGTCCGCCCAAAGTAGAAGCGCAGAATTAAAGTCTCTAATGGAATTAGCTACAGTTAAGGAAAATAGTAAATTTGAATTAAATAATGAACTGTTATTTTATAAGAAGGAAGACAAACATGGAACTGAAAGACGACTGCTGGTAGTTCCAGAGGAGTATCGTGAACAGTTAATGAAAATTTGTCATGAAGGAACAGCGGCTCATCTTGGAACAACAAAAACTAAAGATGCACTCTTTAAAAGTTTCTACTGGCCCAACTGTTACCGAGATGTTGAGAATTTCGTGAAGGCTTGTGACAGTTGCCAAAGAGCTGGAAAACCTCAAGAAAAGAAGAAGGCTCCTTTAAAGATCGTACCAGTTATCACAGAAATTTTTACGAAAATAAATGTTGATGCTTGTGGGCCTTTGCCCGTGACACCCTCAGGAAACAGATACATTATAACTGCAATTTGCATGTCTTCTAAATATCCAGATGCAATCCCTGTGGAAAATCTCTGTTCGACCACTGTTGTAAATGTGCTACTTCAGATTTTTAGTCGCATGGGATTCCCTAAAGAATTGCAGACCGACCAGGGATCATCTTTCGTGAGTGCACTTACATCGGAATTTCTAGAAAGGTTTGGAATAAAGGTGGTGCGAAGCTCCGTTTATCACCCCCAAAGTAATCCAGTGGAGAGAATGCACAGAACTCTAAAAAGAATTCTCCGAGTCCTATGTTTTGAATCTGGACCAGACTGGGAAAATATCTTACCCCAGGCTCTTTTCGCTCTTCGAACGGTAACTCATGATAGTACCGGATTTTCTCCAGCTGAATTGGTTCACGGAAAAAACTTAAGAACTCCCATCATGCTTCTCTACGAAAAGTTGAAAGGTGAAGAAGAGACAGAAAGTAGTGTAGTTGAATATGTCTTTGAACTTATGAATCGTATGAAGAGATGCCAAGATCTTGCAATTCAGCAAATGGAAAACGTAAAAGAAAAACAAAAACTATGGTATGAACGAAAGGCTACAGAACGCAAGTTTGAAAAGGGAGACTTAGTACTTGTGGTGGCTCCTTCAAAGCCGAATAAATTGTCCGTGCAGTGGGTAGGTCCTGGACAAATTATCCAACAATTATCTGAAACAAACTATGTTGTTAAATTTCCAGACAAAGAAAAAAATCATGTGTATCATATCAATATGCTGAAACCTTATTATCAAAGACCAGAAAATATAAATTTGTTATATACGGAAGAACCATATGCTTATGAAGAAGAAATGCCATGTTTGCAGCTGAACTCCTGTAAAAATGAAGAGTCTGAACTTTTCCAAAACATAGAGTCAAACTCCCGACTTTCTGAAAGTGAACGTGAAACTCTGAGACTTCTAATATCTGAGTATTCTGGCATTTTCTCAAATGAGCCAGGATGTACGAACCTTACTAAACATGATATTGAATTGGAATCCGAGAAACCAATTTGTACAAAGCCATACCGGTTGTCGCCTAGACAAAGTGAAATTTTAAAGAAAGAAGTAGAAAAGATGCTGACTCTCGGAATAATTGAGGAAGGCGAATCCGACTTTTCATCCCCGCTCATCTTAGTTGAAGTCCCCGGGAAAGATCCCCGACCCTGCATTGACTATAGGAAATTGAACAACGTCACTAAAACGCAGTATTTTCCACTACCAAATATAGAGCAACTAGTGGAAAAGGTATCGAATGCAAATTATATAACTATACTGGATTTGACCAGAGGTTATTGGCAAATCCCATTAACGGCACGAGCTCAGCGTTATGCTGCTTTCTGTACCAGCTTTGGTATTTTCAAACCGTTACGGTTACCGTTTGGACTAAAAAATGCTCCATATGATTTCAGCCGGTTGATGGCTGGACTGTTAAAAACTTGCGAAGAATTTTCCGTGCCATATCTCGATGATGTCGCCATATTTTCTCCTACGTGGGAAGAGCATATATCGCATTTAAAAATTGTATTCGAAAAGATGAAGACAGCTAAGTTGCATATAAAACCATCAAAATGTCAGTTTGCAAAAGCGACCGTGAAGTACTTAGGTCATGTAGTTGGTCAAGGACAACGAAGACCAGGGGAAGTTAAAGTCCAAGCCATAAGAGACTTCCCTACTCCTTCTACGAAAACACACATTAGATCATTTCTAGGACTGGCTGGATATTATCGAAGGTACATTCCCGAATTTTCCGTGATTTCAGCACCATTGACAGACCTACTAAAAGGAAAAAGTCGCATGTCAGCTATAAGATGGACGGAAGCATGTCAAACTGCATTCGATGAACTTAAAAGAAGGTTAACGGAAAGACCAGTGTTGCACAGTCCAAATTTTACAAAACCGTTCCTCGTACAGTGCGACGCCTCCAATTATGGAATTGGTGTTGTCCTATCACAAGTAGAAAATGACGACGAACATCCAATAATGTACTTGAGTAGAAAGTTTTCTTCCGCCGAACAAAATTATAGTACTATTGAAAAGGAATGTGCAGCAATAATTTATGCCGTACAAAAGTTGAAGTGTTATCTCGATGGACAGCACAAATTCATTATTCAGACGGATCATAATCCTTTAGTGTGGTTAGGGAAAAACAGCGGGACAAATCCGCGACTTTTAAGATGGGCCCTAACTTTACAGCCATACAATTATGAAGTTGTTCATAAAAAGGGCAAACTTCATCAAAATGCTGACAGCTTAAGTCGTCTCCCCTAAATTAAAGGCAATTAAGAAATTATAATGTTATTATCTGTTTTGTTTGAATTTATATTTCTACTAATATTGTAAATAATTGTATTATTTGGTCATATCTTCTGATTATTAGTGAAGTTTATGTAACTTTTTTATATGTAGTTATAATTGAATTTTTTGTTTGGGGAAATGCACTGTTCTTTGAATGGCACTGAACTGGCACTGAAATAGGATTTGTCGGCCCTAATTAATTATTTTTAACAAACTTTGAAGACTGACAAACTTTGAAGATTTTCGGGTAAAAACTTTTCCCTCCAAACTCGTGAAAAGTTTTCCTCCGTGAGGGGAGGAGTATAGACTGTTATGAGGTCGAGCAGACCCTTCTCCATGCGATGGCGCCATACGTCAGAAGTTGTTTTGTTTTCAGTTCGAGAAGGCGCAGAGACAGCGACGGTGTTGAAGAATGCATGGAGATGTACCGCGAGTTTAAAACGGACTCTTGTGGTTGTAGCACACACCTAACACCGCGAATATAATGTAATGTGAATGTAACCCTGTGTTTTTATGGATGTGTTTGTGACAGTGAAATAAATCGTCCTGTTCGTCCTATAATTGTGTCCCCATCTGTTTTTTGCACGCTACCGTACAACATATATATGGGTCAGCAGGATATGACTGTATAGGGGCCCGAACAGTGCTTTGGTTCTCCTAATGTCTTAGTCGGGACATGTATGTAAATTATTTTTTACATAAAAGACCTTTTTTATAATAAAAATATTGAGAAGCTACAAAAGTTTTGCACGATTCTTTTCATTTCATGGCGAAACAATTTCCACGATACTCAAAATCAATGACCGACGCAAACGTTTTAGAGAATTGTCCCAGATAAGCATCAATTTTCTAGAAACACTTAACACCTTTCTACAGACAATTGTGTCATTACATGATTGGGGTCCTACATGATTGTTATCATTAAATGATTGTGTCATTACATGATTGGTTAGCTAGGGCCCTGTAGCAGCTACCACGTTTAATTTTAAGGTATGTGAATAAGGTTTTGGACTATTGACGCAAGCTTTACTAGCTTATTATATTGGAGTTCCGTATTAAATCCTGTCTCGTCCCGAATCAAACTGAACAGAGCATCTTCGATTCGTTATGTTTGTGCTACGGATCACGAATGTGTGGATGTAGTGCATTCTTTTTCTACGGAACATCTTTTATAGACAAATAATGCTGCTTTAGTAACTTAGTACCAAAAACAGTTCATGAGACACCCCTCGAGAACGTGTCATAGAAATAGGGAAGCGTGGTGGAGTGAACGCCCGGGGTCCCCAATCCTGGGGTCTCAAAATCAATATAACTACTTTTCCCCTCTTTTTTTTTTACGGGAATACGTCTTTAAATTTGCTTCCGCAGTGGGAGACAATTGAGTGATAGCAAAATCGGGGATTACAGTTTGATTTTGCGGATATGCTGTTTGATGCTGTAGTTATATATCTGTCATCTACATACAATCGGTATAACTATTTTCCTTGTAAATTATGTTCATTTTTAGCCCCCCCCCCCCTTTGTTACGCCAATGAGTAGGACTGGATTATTCCATTTAATGGAAACAATTCTAAAGAAATTTCTGATTTTGAATTAGTCGATTTGAAACTAACGAGTTTTTTTTTTTTTTTTTTAGTAATAGTTCAATAATCTAAGAAAACTAGTGAAAATGAAAAAGGAAGATATACTGCTGTCGGATAACCGGACATACGGTTGAAAGTTTAACCGAATATTCAGTATCCGGCCAGATTGATATTCGTTGCATAATTTGATTCAACTCAATCAACTGCAGTATTCAGACGTGAGCGCATTTGAAAGAATTTGCTTGTAAAGGCCATAATGTATAAGTTTTTTTTGTAGCTCTGTAAAAACTGTACATCCTACCCCATAATCAATACCAATAGTTTGGATTTTATTATTATTCTTTTTGAAATACAATCACTCAAGAATATAGAGGTATTTTTGCATGCTCAAAGCCTTTTTTCAGTGATTCAGGATTCTCAAGAATTAGGTCCTCTAAAAAGTCCTCAATCCAAGGCACCCGACACTACAACCCAGATAGCCTGTGCTTGGCGTTTTCTTAACACAACACAAAGAATTATTAGTTTGCTTATTTGGACATATTACATTGAAAAAAAATTATATTTATTATATACAGCCAAAAAGGGGGGGATACATGTCTATAATACTAATAATTTATTTGAAACTAAATCAATAACGCAAGCAATGCTTAAAGATTTTACGATTATCTGCAGGACAAATAATTATATTTAAAATAAAACGTTTGTGTTTTAAAAATGAGTATTCCAGTTTCATTCACAAGGGGCTCTAACGCGTTACCACGTTACATATCCAGAAAACCGTCCTAAACTTTAGAACATTAGATGACAACCGCGCATCACCTATTTTATTTGACCCCTTTAATATTAACTTTTTTCTTTCCTTATTTATTTAATTTTTTATTTATTTTTTTTAAAGAAGTGTCATTCGCGTAATATAACCAATTACAAAATTAGGTATATGTTTGCCAGCTCCAATCATATATTCATTAATGCAGCATTCTCAGAAATTAAATTGCTTATTTTTATTATCTTTTGCTTATTAAATTACTATCCTAATTGGAAAGAGTACACAAAAAAATACCTGTAATGTTACTATTTCATTTGAAATTGATTCAATAACTCAAGGTGTGATGTTAAAATTAATTTTATTTCATTATTTAACTAAATTGGCCATTAAAATGTACAAAAGAGATAAAAATCACGCCTGCGGTAGCTGGATTAGAACATGCATACACAATGTTCGTAGCCTGACGCGTTTACGCACGACGAAGCTTCAGACAGACGAAGCTTCACTCCATTAAAAATGTACTTAACCGGCATCCGCTTAGAATTAAAGCTGTACTCGCTGATGTTGATTTTCAAATGTTTGGAGGATGATCTTTTGAGAATCCCTATATACTGCGTCCTAAAATTTGCATCAGTGATTGCATGTTATGAGCTACATTTGTACCAAATTTCATTCAAATCGGTGATTCCAAGGTCGCGCCCTCTCCTTGTAAGATTAAAAAAAAATTAATTGTAAAAAAAAAATATATATATATATAAGTAACAACACCGAATACTAACACAAAAAGCATTTCCTTATTTGCATTTCCACCGAGAAGACGGTGGAAATGCAAATTGCTCTCAAATGTGGACGTATTTTTTCTAATATTCGTGCCATAGCTGTAATGTCAACCATCTTTAACTGTCGCTTGTGCGACTTGCGGCAGCATCTAGCTGCCGCAAGTACTAATCACGTGACACTCGAAGATGCGGCGTCGCGTGTTTCATCTGTTCGGAAAATCAGCCAGTTGCCGCAACTCTGCGACGGAAAAGGGACATACGACAGATAAGCGTTTGATCGGAATCCAGGCCAAGGACCCCCAAATAGCCCCAATTTCATAAAAAATACATGTTTTAAGAATGCTTTACATATTGGCTGTGACGTAATACAGAAAAGATTTTTTCGCAGAGCAGTCATATATCTTCATATTAAATGAATCCAACGTTAAAAATTTTTGAAGGCCCCCAAACATGGTCCTTAGCGCTAATTTATGCAATTTCGAAGCATTCGTACAGCTGAAGCCGACTTCCCACAGGAGAACCATTGGCATGGAGATGTAGTATCAACATAGCATAGTAGTTTCATATTATGGAAAAACATTTTTTGAAGGTGCAACTGTTTCAAAGAAAAATCCCAAAAAGTACCTCTCTATTTCGTGCATTCCATTCGCTCGCAGGGGGGCATTTCGGCGTTACTTTTAGAAGTTTAATTGAAGTATTGAAAATTAACTTATTCTGCATTCATCAAAAACATATCCTCCATATATCACGAATAGTTCTTTTACAGGGGCACTCATAAGAATTACATTACGCTGAATGGGAATCTCTGCATTTACTGAACTGATTCGAATAAATTTTTTCACTGATAGTACTGATTCACTGATTTTGTACACTATTCTTGAATATTATAGGCTACCTTTCAGCATGCAGCATAACTAGTTTTTTTACAGGGACACTCAAAAGGATTCTAATACATTACGCTGTATGGGCATCTCTGTAACTACTGAACCGATTCTAAAGATCTTTTCACTGAAAGCTACACTATTCCTGAGTAACATAGGCTAAAATTCTTGCATGCGTGTAATTTACACGAACACTCAAAATAATTCAAATAATAAAAAAATTGTACATGCTCTATAAATAAAATATATTTAATATACAGCATTTTACATTATTTCAGTTTTTAAATATAATTTTCTTTGCACACTAGTGTAAAAAAGTAGTAAGTTGCTAATATTGAGCTGAACTCTTACTAGGCAGTGGAATAGGAAAAGTTATTTTACAGTGAAAGGGTCATCGCTTCATCAGAGGTAGATGGAACTGCTACAATGAAATATTTGCATACAATACCTGGCTTTCATTCAAAATGTCCACGACAAGATGACACAAAAACAGTCACTGCAGACAGGATACTTTTTTTGTCCAAACGAATTTCCTTCTGTTACTCCATTTACGATTGCTAATATAAAAAGTGTCAAAGCAGCTCAAAATAAACAATCCGACAGACTGTATTATAAAACTAAGTAAATAACCTGAGAATTTGTCCTTGAGAATTTAGTTGTAAAATGCTTTACAAGTGAGAAATAAATGATGTAGAATTCCGACAATTTCTTTTATTCACAAAATTATTTACTTTTTGTTTGTTTTAAATTAAGTATAAGACATGGTATATGTAAAGTTAATTAATTTAGATAGTTTTTTTTTCGCATTTGGCAAACGGAGACAGTTACGACAATGTTGACGAATTATTTTGAGTGTTCCTGTAAATTATGCTGCATGCATGAATTTAGCCTATGTTACTTAGGAATAGTGTAGCTTTCAGAGAAAAGATCTTTAGAATCGGTTCAGTAGTCAGGAATGTCCGTATAGCGTAATGAAGTACAATTCTTTTCAGTATCCCTGTAAAAGAACTAGTTATGCTGCATTCTGAAATAGCCTATAATATTCAGGAATAGTGTAGCTTTCTATCAGTGAAAAAAATTTTCGAATTGACTCAGTAGTTGCAGAGATCCCCATTCAGCGTAATGTGATTTTTATGATTTCCCCTGTGAAAGAACAATTTGTGATATATGGAGGATATATTTGTGGTATATGCAGAATAAGTTAATTTTCAATACTTCTACAGTCGATTAAACTTCTAAAAGTAACGCCGAAATGCCCCCATGCCCATGCGTGCCAGTGGAATCTACGAAATAGGGAGGTACTTTTGGGGATTTTTCTTTGAAACAGTTGTACCCTCAAAAAATGTTTTTCCATAATATGAAACTACTGTGTTGATACTACATCTCCATGCCAATGGTTTCCCTGTGGGAAGTTAGCTTTAGCTGTACCTATGCTTTGAAATTGCATAAATTAGCTCTAAGGACCATGTTTGGGTCCCCGTACCGTGGGGCCCTGGGGCCTTCAAAAATTTTTAACGTTGGATTCACTTTATATGAAGATGTATAACTGCTCTGCGAAAAAAAAAATTCTGCATCACGTTAGAGCCAAGATTTAAAGCATTCTTAAAACTGTATTTTTTATGAAATTGGCCCTTATTTGGGGGTTCTGACTATTTTCGAATGAATTTTCAATTTGAGTTGTTAATATCCAAGGTATATTATACGATAAAATGAAAAAATTCTCTGAAGCACCTCTGAGCCAGTTACAGTCGAGACAATAAAGTGGCAAAAATGGCCCAAAATTAATTCTACGTCACTCGTCTGGGGAAATTTGTCCGCCCATAACTCCAAAACTATTAGAGGTAAATGAAAAATATTTCAGATTTGTTCTTTCCTTGGGTAAGGCAACACAAGAAAAAAAAAATCATGAAATTCTGAGATGGTGATGGGAACGCCCTGCCTGATTTGCCCCTGCAATGCCCCTTAAAACTGTTAAAGTGTTATAGGAAAGGAGAGGAGGATGCAGCATTCGCAACAACCATAAAGATATATTAATACAAGGAGACGACATTAGCTAAGCTATCTGACAGTGAAGCTGAAACTTCGTGCACATTGCAATAGGACTGTGTTATTCTATGGCTCCTGACAGTTCCAATTTTGAAGAAGTAAAGTCGCCAAAGTGGGCTCCAAAAATAATTACGTATTCGGCATAACTGTAAAACTTTTAACTATAGAATGCTGAGATTTTGTATTGAAAATTATTGTAACATATAATTGTGCATCGTTACTTTTTAATCCGTAAAATCGTGCACATTCAACTGTTACTTAAAAAGAAACCAATAAAATGTTCCGTCATGCTTAGCCCAACACAATTACTTTATTTCGTCCAATGCTGAAGATAACTAATGCCATCTCCTGGTATTCATATTTCTGTGGCAACAACAGTGTTGTTATGAAAGAATATAATTAAATAATTTAATGAATCTTAAATCAGAAGACAAACACGGCACGCTCAGGGATTATGATGCATATTCCAAACAGTATTTAAAATGGTGAAGTATAATTTGAATAGGATTGGCGAAGATTGTAAGAGAGTTTTGGTAGACGATTTTAAGATGTATTTCAAATTCAAAGATGAGTTTTATGGAACAAGGGAGAAAAATACGGCACACTCAGAAATAATGATATGCATTCCAACTGAACGGAATAATTAAGAAAAATAGGGACGACGCATGGATTATGATACGCTTTTAATATATAGCACTATAGTGTGGCTTTAAAATATGAAAGTGTTTCAGATTTTTTTTTTTCAATTCTAATTTAACCGTGGATTAGATTGTGCTGTGTACTATTATTAAACTATAGAGGATAAAGCCCGTAGTGGAGACAACCACAACGGGCACAAGACAATCAGAACATTTAATCTTTACCCACTTAAAATAAAGAACGCCATATTCAATTTTTATTATGTACCGCAGGCGCGTAGCCAGGAAAATTTTTCGGGGGGGATATGCTCCCGGAAAATTTTTCGGGGGGGGGGGTATGAACTTATACGTGTATAAATAGACGGAATTTCATCACTAATCCAAAAATTTCGGGGGGGGGATATATCCCGATATCCCCCCCCCCGTGGCTACACCCCTGATGTACCGAAATCGGAACTGCATACTCTGCAGAAACTTATCGCATTTGAAACATTTCGTTTAGTAAGAATATCATCTCTTTCCATCAATGCTTAATGAGCAGAAAACCATTTTATTTTTGAAAAAAAAGTTAAACTGGGTAATTTAGATAAACTATTTTAAGCGTATTGGAATAGTAATTTTCCCTTCAAAGCCTGTCAACCGTGACTTCAGTATGACGACAGTGTCACTTGCAATATCTGTGCCCTGGGCCCCCAAGTGTGTAGATCGGTCCTTGCTTCTAGGAGTAAACCTATTGTGGCTCGTGTTTTTCCATTTTTCACAGTCCACTTATCAGTAACAGGCGTTGGAGGCTCATTAGCAATGACCTCCCATAAATCTTATTTAATCAGCAAAAGTTCTACTTTAAATTTCCACGTATAGAAGTTGTTGTTCAGCTTTTCGATATCCGAAATTGCACGGCTGATAGCTGACGCCATCGTGTCTGGTACATTCAACAATTTGTATATACCATAACATCTCACATACTATCAGGGGCGTAGCCAGAAATTTTTCCTGGGGGGGTTACGACTACTGCAACTCACATATATGCATACATATGTGTGATAAGGGAGTTAAGCAGGGCCCGATCATCACGATATTGGACCCTGGGCAAATAGAAATTTTTGGGACTTTGCATTTACGAGAAATTACATAGTCCGCATTTCAGTTGTTTTGGGCACATATTTATCTGCAGAAATATATATCAAGTTTAGATACTAAATGTATGCATAGATTGCAGTAAAGAATATTAAATGATTTTTGCATACATGGATAAAATTTATTTTCACAAATGATGAATATCTAGACTTATACTATATATACGTACACTTCTATACTAAACTCCTTTAAAATATAAATGAAAAGAATCGAAAAACTGTACGTATCTTAAAACTGATGAAACTTTCTTATAATAAAATTTGCAAAAAGAGGCTCAAACACTGGCTCACGGATTTTGATCGAATGCTCATGGGTTTTAGAGGACCCTTAGTACAGTAAAATGTCAGAGAATCAGCTTACGACTCAAGATAATGACAATCCAAATTTTGTACAAAGTTTTTTATGAATTAATAAATAAGAATCTGTGTTGAAAAGTACAAAAATTTTGGGCCCTTGAAATTGGTGGGCCCAGGGCAAGTGCCCCGGTTGCCCTGCTGATAAACAGGCTCTGGAGTTAAGAATATACATTTTGTATGGCAAAAAATTCCTCATGTGGGGTTTATGACCCCCTAACCCCCAGGGCCTCCGAGAGAAATTTTATAAGGCGGGACAGAAATGTTCCCGCCCCCCCCCTCCCCAACATGTTTTTGCCTCAAGAAATATATTTTAAATTCTGCCCAATTTTACTTTAAAAGTAGTTATTAAAAATAAAAAAGTTAATATTGTGGGGTCATTTTTATTCTTACGTAAATTATAATTTTAATAATAGTATTTACAATCTGTAATAATGTATTATAAAAAATATAAAAAAATGAAGTATCATTACGGTATTTTTATAACCAGATTGGAAAATCTTCCTTTGCCTTATCACCCTCGCTGTTTAACATGTTGTTGGAGTAATACCTTCTAAACTTCCTTCGGTAACTGTGATTTGTCTAAAATGTTCATAAGCATTCATTCTGGATTAATTTATTATGCTTAATTAACATATATACATTTAAGACAGAGGTTTTAGAAGTTTAGCCAAGCCATTCAGGCGAACATGCCTGTCTCTCATTACATCTGGTTCTTATCTCTAGTGAAACATACTGAAGTAAAACATACTTACACAGTGGCGCTGCAATCGCGCAGAAATTTTCTCTTCGGAGGAGGTAAGGCATAAGATTCTACATCTTCCCCCCCAATGAAATTAAGTTTCATCTAAATACTAAAATAAAATAGTTAAAATACAAATAATGAAATAAATGAATACACAAATTACGCTAATATATATAAAACACAATTAAAGTTCGCAGTTCAGTCAGTCTCTTAGCTCTAATGGAAACAGCAACTGTACAGGTCTTTTAATTGTTCCTGATTTTAATTTTACGCTGCATGCTCTCACCCTTCCGTCTCTACCTGGAAACACTTCAAGGATTCTACCCATGCTCCACATGTTTCTGGGTAGCGTAGTGTCTCCCAGAAGTACCACATCACCTTCTTTGAAGTCTCGTGATGCTGCAGCTGAAGGTGCACAATTGGCCGATTTTAAGTTCATTAAGTATTCTTTTCTCCATCTTTCCCAGTAATGATCCAACAGTCTTTGTCGGTAGTTATAACGTTTAGTTAAAGTCTTTCTGGTTGTCATGAGGTTTTCATTCAGTTTTACTGGTGGTAATGACGTCATTCGTCTTCCTGTTAAAAAATGAGCTGGCGTCAATGGTGATGGTTCTGCGGGATCTTCATATAAATATGTGATTGGTCGGGAATTAATTATAGATTCTATCTCTGTTAATATGGTTTCTAGTTCTGCGACAGATAGGGACGATTTTCCGATAACTTTGCGTAGGATTGTTTTGACTGATCTTACTAATATCTCCCAGAACACGCCCCACCAGGGAGCTCTTTCCACTATAAATTTCCAATTTATACCTGTTTTTCCGAAAAAGTCGCTTACTTCCGATGAATTGATGTTATTCCATATCTCTTTTAAATCAAGGTTTGATCGCTTAAACGTCTTCGCGTTATCGGAGTAGATAGTTGAACACAATCCACGCCTGGCGATGAATCTTCGTAAAGCTAATAAGAACGTTTCGGTGGTCAAATTAGATACCAATTCTAAGTGAATTGCACGTGTGACTGCGCATGTACACAGTAATATATAATGCTTCCTTTTATCATCTCTTGTAAAGAGGGGACCAGCGAAATCGATTCCTGTGATCTCGAATGGAAAGGATTTCTGGATCCTGCCCGCTGGTAGAGGTGCAGTCACTTGTGTACCAGAACGTATTTTAAATCGTTTGCAAGTTAAGCATTTTGTTCAAGATAGATTAAACTACTTGTCTTCCTCTAAGGATCCAAATTTTACTTCTTGCTTCCGCCAAAGTATCAGCTACTCCCGAATGATAGATCTTTAAATGAGCGTTCATTACTAGTAATTCGGTGTGTTTTGACTTGCTGGGAATTATCCATGGATGTTTTTCGTGTAATTCCAGATCATAGTTTTGCAGTCTTCCGCCTAAGCTTATAATTTCATTCGAATCTAAATTTGGATTTGTAGTTTAATGCTAGCTTTTCCTGGGGCGTTACTGTTATTAACGTATCCTACGTTGGAAGTATTTACTCCGTTACTTGAGGAGATCATTGCCGGTTGCGTTTTTTAGTTTATGTTTTGTAAACATTTGTTGCTTCTAACTTTAATGCTAATTATTTTTTCGCGATACTCTTCGCGAGTTTCTATTTCAGTCTCTAACTCTGTAATTTTTATAACAGATTCTATGTCAGTATCAAGTGCAATAAGACTTTTTTCTTTTTCGATTAACTGAGCCAATTGTTCTTCAATTGTCAAGGAGTCTATGTCCTCTGTGACTTTTTTAATTTCAGTTTCCAGTTTGTTTATAATTTTAGTTGTTCCTGTACGCAATGTAGCTCGCGTTTTCTTAAGCTTCTCAAGATCCATTTTGTTAATTTTAACAATCAGTTTTTAATTGATAACTTTATTTTCAATAAATCAATGAGTGAGCAAAGGTTTCACTCATCTTAATTTAAGTTATCCCGAGTCTGGATCGCGGGTGAGGCACCAAAATGTTGGAGTAATACCTTCTAAACTTCCTTCAGTAACTGTGATTTGTCTACAAATGTTCATAAGCATTCATTCTGGATTAATTTATTATGCTTGATTCACATATATACATTTAAGACAGAGGTTTTAGAAGTTTAGCCAAGCCATTCAGGCGAACATGCCTGTCTCTCATTACATCTGGTTCTTATCTCTAGTGAAACATACTGAAGTAAAACATACTTATACAGTGGCGCTGCAATCGCGCAGAAATTTTCTCTTCGGAGGAGGTAAGGCATAAGATTCTACACATGTGTTGCAAATCACCATCACCAACACCGGGCGCCATCTCTATGGGGGCACCAAAATACCTTACTTTATACTATGTGCAACTATATATTTGAATGTCCATATATTGTTGAAATTTTCGTTTAAGCCCTTTGAAAACTTTTCTAGCTGCATGTGTGATGGAGGGGTCGCATTTTTGTATTTTGCACCACTTAGAAAAATAGCTAGGACCGGCACTGCGTTGGGCTGTGATTTTTTGAAGTAATTTTTTAAAAGTAAAGATGTAGAAAGGAAATTTTTAGTGAATTTTGAAAAATTCACGGACCCCCCTCTAGTTCGACGGGCCCCGGGGCAGTGCCCCGGCTGCCCTCCCCCTCTCGCTGGGCCTGCTAACCCCCCTCCCTGGCTACGCCCCTGCATACTATACATTTTAATAAACACATTGACCTAAAAAACATCACATAAAATATAATAAAAGGTAAAAATATTCAGACTAGATTATACAGGGTGTCCAGCCTTAATGTGACCCAATAGCTAATTCCCGAACCGTCCGTTTTAGAGATGCACTTCCAATTTCAAAAATGTTTTTAAAAAGGTAAATAATGTTTTTACGTGCTTTTTGAACCAAAAAGCCCATTTAGAAAAAAATTACAAAAATTAAATTTTTATACGTTCTTCAGGTCCTATCACTTATATTTAGGAAAAGATGCAGTACACAAAAACAAAGTAAACACAAAAAGTTTCATTTTATTACGATAAAAACTGACCGAGTTATGGTACTTTGAAAATCATACATTTGATCCATTTTCTCGACCATTTTCAAGACGCTCACACTAGCTTCTTAAAAATAATGGCTGTCCTGTATGTTGTTTATATATATATATATATATATAATGTGCCGTCCTGTATGTTGTTTTTATGTTCTTTTGTTTGTTCTGTTTTCTTTTGTTTTTCTTTTTTGAGTATGTTCGTGTGTTCTTTTTGCTTTTTATTATTGTTATCATTATTTATTTATGTATTTTTGTTTGTCCTTATTTTCTTTTCTTTTTATCCTTTCCCTTTTTTCCGCTCTCCGTGGTTTTGTTCGGCTTTTCTTGTTTCCATGTGACAACATGCTTGTTCGTTTATCATTTTCAGTTCACACTACTTAGTGAAACGAAGGGATTTGCCTGATGAAGGCCGAAAGAATTTTTTGGTCGAAATCACCGTAACGTATTATAAGTAACATTTTATGTGTGTGTGTGTGTGTGTGTGTGTTTCACAAAGTCATGCAATAGATAAAATATAAGAAGCAAAAATAAGGAAGGAAAAACTTACTATCAGTGCCAAAGTCTTCTGGTATATTGTTTCTGTAACGAAAAAAGAAATTATGTATTTCACATTGCTTTTCGGATAAGAACAAAAATATTTTTCTATAATTTTGTTGTGTGCGGGTAACATTTCAAAATCTGGCCTTGAAAATGTTTATTGAATTTCTCATGAATTTTTGAGCAATGATAGTCTTAGGAAAAAATCTTAACATCGCCGGATAGAGAGATTTTTTTTTTTCAAGATATCTTAGTCTGAACTATTTTTGTTTGATGATTTTCATTTATCGATTTTTGAGACAAACAAAACAAAGGATTTTTCAGTTAAGGATGAAAAACACTTTCAACTCATCTTTTTGAGAAGGGATTTTTAAACATTTACGTGTATGAACCCGTGTCAATAAAGTCATTCATAAATGACACTACTTAACTTTTCTGATTTTTCTAACCAGTATTTAGCACATAAGACGATAGGGTAGTAGATAGGGATCGACCAATAGTATCGGCGACAATACCTCATTTTTTTGTAGCTATCGGCTCTTTCATATTTTAAAAGTATCGGAGAAGTATCTGTTCCCGATACTTTCGTCCGTTTTCATCGATACCTTTCAAACGATACTTAACCCTTCTAAAAGAAAAACTACTCAAGCACAGCAACATACTAGAATCTTTATTATGGTGATGAGAGACGCCATTTCATTCGAATAATTGTCTCGTGGTTGTTGTTTACGAACTGAGTGGTCGTCCATTTTTCCAAAACAAATTCTGCGTTCTTTTTTTTTTTTTTTTTTTTTTAACAAACAGGCGCCGATGGTAAGTTGTGAGCTGATATCAAAATTAGCCGGCAAATTGCGGCGTTTCCCAGCCAGGCCAAAAGGTACCTTTTTGATCGGTCTTCAGTTGCAAGGGTGCTGTGTGCAAGGAGGCGATCTCGTGCCGCCACACGCTCATTCACACACCATAGATAGTGATTTTACGCTTTAAAACATGTTTTTAACTTTTATTCAAAAACTGACATAAGAACATTTGATTCTTTTTGAGAGAGCTATCTACATCAAAATTGAAGGGATGAGGAGGGTCATTCTTGATAACCTTTGATATTTCAGGAAAAGATTGAGAAAACTTGATATTAATAAAAATCAGCAACCTTAAATTGCTTAGGCTTAGAGAGATGGTTAGTTGTACTCAGGGCCCAGGGCTGTCCGAAATAAATAATTTTCGAGGAGGGTCCAAACTGTTGAAAAGACATATTTTTAAATAAAAGACTCTATCATTTTGATAAACTTCTCCGAGGGTGTTACGCGAGAGATCCATTTGAGTACGGCTTTGACAGAGACGAATGCTTCGGTTCGCGCGGCCCAAGGCAAATGCATACAACGAGACAATGGTATGGTTTTTACGAGACAATGGTATGGTATTTACTTTGCTTGGACAAGATATTCGTGATTCGTGGAACGCAAGTATTCAAAATTTAGTACGACTATTAGACACTGATACTTTAGTTTCAGTTTGCGGTGTAGTCGCGTATAGGGACGGTATCTCTCTACTTATTATTTTACTCTACAAACTCTTTTTTAGCTAAACAAACGCTATAAAAACTTTTTAAGTGTACAGTGAAATTTCTTGGGAGCGACCGCCATCCGTTCTGCGAAAAATCGGTCGTTAAGAGAGGTGGTCCCTCAAAGAAATGTGAACATTTGATAGCCAAGAAAAAAGAAATGCTAAAAAGTACTGTTTGTTTTGTTATTTATGAAACTGCATACTAATACATAAGTAATTATACAAACATATTTTTAAAATTTAATATTTAGAAATTTCAGATTCTTTCATTCTTTTTCCTCTCTATATTTTTTACATTTGGCAAAAGAGCATTTAGCCTAATAATCTTCATGCATTCTGAATTTGCCAGAACAAAATCTATTCGCTTTAAAATTTATTTGCTTTTTGAGTTTTCCACAACCGAAAGCAACCGCCAACTTCCTCTCCAAATTTTTTTTTCTGTGTGACTCGATCGCATCAATGTGCTGCTTTAACGGTAAAAGCATTCACTTTTTAGACAAGTCTCTTCTCTAACTTGCAAAATTGCGCGTAATGTGTACGTGTACTTACTTGCACCTGCTGACGATTTGCAGTAGAGCGACTGACGAGGAATGTGGTTTTTGTTTATGTTACTTCTGGAAAAATGCAAGAAAATTTTCGGGCAAGAAACGGCGACCAGTAGCTTATAGAGGGTTATGTGGTCTCTTTTAGAGGATCTTTCAACATTAACCCTTTAACGCGCAGTGTTCCCGCACAGAGAACACCAAACTCTGACATTTTGACTGTTGCCAGTCACGAAGAATAGATTTGATTTCTGTAAAAATAGTTGCGGGTGACATAGCCCAACGCGAATCCTTTACTTTTTAGCACGTCATTTCCCGTAAAAGAAAAATTGTCACGATTATTTTTAACAGCACTGACATCTGCTGAAGAATGGAAGAATGCGAGAACGGCTAGATAGATTGCCCAATGCTGAAAAAGGGGCAGCCATTGCCATCGCTCGACTTAACTACCAGCAAGCTGGCGGACGATCGAAACGTTCATCGCGTGCCACAGATCTAGACCCTTTTTTGACGCAGCTGGCACAACCAGCTGTCGTCAAAAAAAGTCTCTAGATATGTGGCACGCGATAAACATTTCGATCGTCCGCCATCTTCTTGGTAGTTAAGTCGAGCGATGGCAACGGCTGCCCTTTTTTCAGCATTGGGAAAGGGTTGCGCCTCAAAGGGTTAAGTAGCTAGGGTAACAAATCGGTGCCTTAAAAAATAGGTCGTTGGAGGAGGGGATCGCTTAATAGAGTTGGTGGATCATAGAAGTTTACCGTGCTAAGATTTTCATATCGTGATTCTGCAGCGGGAAGAAATCAAAACTGGCCTTAGACTCACTTAAACTCTCATCGTTAATGATAAACAATGTGCACATACCCTAAAAAAAGAATACATTTACTAGTCCAGTCATTTGGTAGTTTTACCTGGAAAATTTTCCTAGAGTTTTGAAAATGGGCAATTTTATAGATTTCAATGTGCTCTTTCCGAATTTCAACTTTTCCCCCTCGTATCTTTGCCGCTCGCGCCGCCATATTCGAAAAATGGCGCTTAAAAGCAGTTTTTTGCTAATATCTCCTTTCCGACTCATTTCACGAAAAACTCAATTACAAAAAAAGAAACTAGGGAAAATTTCCTACATTTTATGTAATTACCTTTTTTTTCGTAAAATCAATAGTTTTCGCGTACAAACGCCGCAAAGTGTAGTTCAGTTTACGTTTTGGCCAAAAAACTCATTTCCACACCACCTCTGAGGTAGAGTAAGCGGCGCGTTTTTTATTTTTTATTTTTCAATTTTTTTTTATTGTGGTATGCCCAGTAGGCCTAATCCACGTGCATTTAACTAATCTAAAATTTAGCGTATTCTCCTTCGCTTCGCTGTTCTTGATGGCCTGGTGTTGCGAGTTCATTGTTTCTAGTTAGTACCGATCGAAAAGTCACAGCCCGAAATTTCTTCCACATCAGTCGCGATGGGATTATCAGTTTCATCACAATCCTCTTCGTTCTCGATTTCATCTTACGTTTGCTCGAAAATCGTCTCCGATTCTTCCTCTTCATCGCTATCTTGTAATGGAACTTGCGAGCTATCACAGGTACCATTGCAATTTGTGCACCATATACTTTCGGACTTTAGGAATACCATTCCTAAAGTCCACTTGGAAACCACGCTTTCCTCAACCCCTCGTCCATGAGTAAGGTCGCCAAGACATTTCATCGTCCTCATCAGCGACTGTTCAATTGTCATATCTGACCACGTACCACACCAAAATTTGTCGGAACTTCTAATTGTAAAGTATCCTTTAGTTGTGAAAAGTTCGTATTCTTCAGCTGTCATTCTTTCTATCAAATCAAGCATCAAGCATATCTTGCAAATATAAATGGCCAGATTTTTCATATAAGAAGTGGCCACTGACATGAAAATAAGGCGTCATTTTCTGGACAGTGTCAAGATGTAAATTTCAATCTCTCATTCTTTCTGCCTCAATGAATTGTTTTACAAGTGTAGCCATTCGGAAAGATTGCACCCATAATTTCGCCGTAGCGTGACGTTGCTCCAATTTAACCAGTTCACTGGTATGGGAATGAACAAAATGCAGAGCAATGGGGGTGGAAAAGAAATAAGGACTGGCTAATTCCTGTCACCGCACTCGAGCCCTCAGCTCCGGAAAGCTTGTTAAAACTTATTTCTTGCAAATGCAGAAAGAGACGTCAGAAAGCCTGTGGATGCAGAAAGGCTGCGTTAAAGTGCTCTGGTTATATGCACGAATTGCGATGAAACTAATAATTCCATTGCGGCTGATGTGGAAGAAATTTCGGGTTGCGACATTTCGATAGGTACTAGAAACAATGAACTCGCAACACCAGGTCCATCAAGAACAGCGAAGCGAAGGAGAATACTCTAAATTTTGGATTAGTTAAATGCACGTGGATTAGGCCTACTGGGGATACCACAATAAAAAAATAAAATAAATAAAAAATAAAAAATGCGCCGCTTACTCTACCTCACAAGGTGGTGTGTAAATGAGTTTTTTGGCCAAACGCATACTGAACTACACTTTGCGGCGCTCGTACGCGAAAACTATTGATTTTACGTAAAAAAAAGGTAATTAGATAAATTGTAGGAAATTTTCCCTAGTTTCTTCTTCTGTAATTTTTTTTTCGGGAAATGAGTCGAAAAGGAGATATTGGCAAAAACTGCTTTTAGGCGCCATTTTTCGAACATGGCGGCGCGAGCGGCAAAGATACGAGGGGGCAAAGTTGAAATTCGGAAAGAGTTCATAGAAGTCTATAAAATTGCTCATTTTCAAAACTCCCAGAAAACTTTCCAGGTAACCCCTATTTTTTGAACCAAATTACTGGACTATACTTGGATAAGGTAAATTTGAATAAAAAAAAGAATGTAGTAATTTGGCAGTCTTGGCCAAGGGGTTTCTTCCCAAAGGGTCGAAAAAGGGAAAAAGCTGGGTATCGAGGGATTCGGTAATAGATCTGAAAGCAGAGTTGGGCAGTATCGCTAATACATGTATTTTCAAAATACATTTGTAACTTACATTTTGCATTTTCACTCGTAAAAAACAAAGTATTTGAGAATGTATTTCAAAAGTTTGAGAACAAAGTTTGAGAATGTATTTCAAAATACATATTTAAATGTATTTTGTATTTTAAAAATACAAAAAAAAAACATTTTATATTCATTAAATGAATCGTAACACCACAGATTGCTCAGATAGCATGTGCAAATGAAAATCATAAAATTGCTGATTTTTACTTTTCCCCTCTCTCAGGGCCGCCCCAAGGGGGGTGCGAATGTAGGCGATCGCCTAAGGCCCCGCGCTTAAAGAGGCCCCCGCTCCTGGGCCATTTTTTTGCTATCACATTAGACCAAGCTTGGTAGATTGTTGTGATATATCCCGAAAAACGCAGAGAAATAAGGCTAATATGTACTACCACTGCTAGTAGTAACTTACATAAGCCATGATAGAAAAGAGGCCCCGCACGCCCCTTGGGCGGGCTCTGCCTCTCTTGATGTAATTTATGAGTTACACCAGAATTACCCGTAGTATTGTCACCGAAATGTTAGGATCTCTTGTAATCTTTAACTAAACACGAAAGCGAAAGAAAAGCCTTTCATGCTCCTGTTTAAAGCATAAACAGTATATTTGGTCTACGAATGTTTCTTGTAGATTCCCACTGTACATGAAACCAAAACTAGTAAAAACTTTTTTGGGTAGTATTTTTTAGATTCTTTAAGGGAATTTGAAATGTGTTGCTAAGTTCTAGAAAAATAAGGCTGCCAGTATTTCTGCAGTAGTATAATGGATTATTGGTTATTGTGGCTAAGAGACAAAGATACACGAAGGCTATCAGACTTGGGGGGATGTCTTAAGTGGAGGACTTTTCAAGGGATTTTAAGGAACATTCGGTTACATATGAAGTAAAACGCCCCAAATTCCAGCCCATTAGAGCGACAGCTTCCCATAATTGGATGGGATGAATCAAATTTCCATTCTAGATGATTTTGAAACCTTTTGTGAAGTTCTTAATTTAAAATGTTTCCGAATTTTGTCTGTAGATGGAATGAAAAAGGTTAAGGAGCAGTGTGAGTTATGGAAGCTGGAAACTTAAATAATATACAAAATATTTAATTTTACGAGAGATTCGAAAAATCACTGAAAGAGAAAACTTGATTTTTTTAGGTTGTGATTTAGCTGAGTATTTATATTCAAACGTTCAACTGAAATCAATAAATAATAAATATTATATGTAGAGGTTTATTTTACACACTGAGACTTTTGAAAATTAAAGTTTTTATAACGATTTTGAAACAAACGACTTTTTATTGTTCACATTCTGAAATTGTATAGTTTTCATTGCGTTTTGAGTACTTATGCAATTTTTCAGAAATGGTCCGTTTCGGATCTTATTGCTATAGAGGTAAAATTTTGAAAGGCAATGTTTAAAAGAAAAAAAAAACAGCACCTCTTCCTTAACACAACTATTGAGATTGCTTTTGTTATTCTTGTTAAAATGTATTTAAATAAAATAAACTGTCATCTTTGGGGGGAAATTTAGCTTTCTCTCAATTCAAATGCTTTAAAAATTTTACATGTATTTTTCATATATTTTGAAAATACATGTACCTTGCATTTTTTTAAATTCAAGAATATTTTGTTTTTTTTATTTTAGTGTTTGAATTAATGTTGTATTTTGTATCGAAATTACATTTTCGGTGTATTTTGCCCAAATCTGTCTGAAGGAATATTTCTGTCAATTTGACACCGATTATTCAAGATTGTAGATAGGAAATTTCAGTTTAGAGAGAGTCGCTTTTGATCAAAATGACATGGTTAACAGCTCATTAATTATAAAAAAATTTGATGTGGACAACACATGATTTCATTGCACGTCTATTAAATCAAAATATTTTCGGCGTACTTCATCTAAACTTATTTTGTTTGAAAGAGATAAAATAAGTAATAGTAGCGGTAATAGTAAAGTTTACCGATTTCTAGCCAAATATTTCGATATCGCCAAGCTGAATTCAGTTTGAAAGATTTCCTTCTGACACTATTTGGCGATATTTCACGAAAAGCCGACAAGCTTGAGATAGTTTGTAAGATTTTGGGGATAGTCAAAGTAGTCATTGATCACATTCAATGAATTCAATGCATCCATACACCTTAATGTATTTAAAGTCATTTGGCTGACCCTGTAAATAAATTCCCAGTCGATTGCAGTCAAAAAAGATATTGAAAACAGTTAGATGTTACCATAGTTCTAAATACAAAAGTTCAAAGTTCTACGGGTTAAAGTTTTAGTTATACAAAATACGAAATAATTTTTGGCGCCAAATTTCGCAATATTTCGGAGAAACTCACCAAGGTCGATGGCATATAGCGAGATTTTAAGCATGGACCAAACAATGACTGACTATCGCCAAATTTTGCGATATTTCGTCAAAACTCGCCAAGGACAATGAAAAATGGCGAGATTTTGGGCATGGACCAAACAATGACTGTCTACAGTTGTATTATATTGAAGATGTCCATAGACATTAAAGTATTGAAATTCTTTTCGGTGGTCCTGTAAATAAACTCTCCAGTATATTGGAACCCAAAATCGAGATGCACAACTAGATGTTACAACAATCTTATATGTGAAATTTCAACATTCTACGACTAATAGTTTTTGAGATTTGAGAGTTAAACACAAACACACGTACACCAAAAGTCGCCAAGCTTGGCGACTTTTGAAAAAAAAATTAAAAAGAATCACACTAACTTTTTCAGCTAGACGTGATAAAAAGTAAAAAGTGTGCATCTTTTTACACTATACCCCCCCCCCCTTTTTCGAATCCATTGGACGGATGAAACCTTTGAATCTTTGGAATGTGAAGGAGAAACGTGGGAAAGTGGAACAACTCGCTAGACCTGTATGCAATAGGCGATTCTGTCGTGAAAAAGCGCCCCCGAAACTCTAGACCATGCCGACCAGTTTGCATGGTGGATAAAGCACCGTACTAAGGTTTCGGGTTCAACTCCCGGCGGTCGGAGTTCGATCGCCGACTGGGCGTGACTGTCATTGTGTCCGTCAGTTCATAGGGGGCAACGTCGGTCCACCTACTAGGTGCCCCATAATAAAGTGATCAACAACTCCGGACTTAGTAGTGGCCAATGCTTCCAAGGCAGAGGCCTGCCATTTGGGGGGGGGGGGGACCCTCTAGACCGTTAGATCGACAGCCAAAACCCAGGACCTACAGATGTTTCCTGATGTACAACGTCTTATATCCATTCGGGCATTGGTTGGCACGACTTTGATAGGACAAAAGAAAAAAAAAGGCAAGAAGTTTCGAGGAACTGCTTTAGCTGTATTCATTGCTTTTTATTTCTTTTCTTTTTTTTTCTACAGGGCACAAATATTCATTTAAACAAAAGGACACGAAGGACACTCTCGCTGCAGAAACTGCTCAGAATAAATAGAGATGTAGCTTTAATAACATTGAAACATGTAAAGTATCGGTATTGGCCGATACTGAAGCTTAAAAGCTTCGGTATCGGCAACTCAAAAAAAATGAATTTATGGGTAAAGTATCAGTATCGGTTGTCGGTGCAAATTCGGTATCGGTCGATCCCTGGTAGTAAGTTTCCATACAGACTGATCAGGGTCCACTATAGGGGCGGACAACACGGACATTTGCCTGGAGCTGCGAAATTGCTAGAGCGGACTTGGTCTGATTGATGTGTCCTTGTGCAATTCATTCATTAGAGAGACACAAAAAACATAACCAGGTAATTGCAATCCATACTTTTTTTTTTTAAATCTAGTAATGTCCCTAATAGAGATATAACGAATAGTGACTTGGCCGAATAACCGAATACCGAATATTCGGCCAATAGTTAAGGGTGAATACAAATATTCGGCCGCCGAATATTAAATTTTTTAAATTTTCATTTTAATTGTAAATGAGATGTGGCTTTTGAAATTTCTAATTAAATAGTAAATACAGACTAATTAAAACTAAAAAGAAAAAACTCGAAATACTGGTGCTAAATTATAAAATAAATAAAAACTTTGTGAAAAAAGCACACATAAAATGTTACTTATAAGAAGTTATGATCGTTTCGACCAAAAAATTCTTTCGGTCTTAGTCAGACAAGCCCTTCGACTCATTGAGCAGAGGGTTGAGTTCCCTCTGCTCAACGAGTCGAAGGACTTATCTGACGAAGACCGAAAGAATTTTTTGGTCGAAACGATCGTAACTTCTTGTAAGTAACATTTTATGTGTGTTTTTTTTTACAAAGTTTTTATTTATTTTATAATTAAAACTCATTTTATATTACTTGTAGGTGCTTAAAACACTCAACAGTATATTTTTTTGTAAAGCTTTAAAAAATCTTGGTTATGAAAAGACCTTTTTTACGAAGTTTAAATACTAATTACAGCATAATTATATTCACAGATATTCATAATTTAATAAATATACTAGCTGGGTACCCATTCTCCACACGGTAGAGAACGACAGTTTTTCTTACAAAGTATAATTCGTATTGATTACAGTAATGTGGAATCTAAAAATAAGCACAATGATTTGACTCTTGGCGTAAAGTTGCTCATTAGTTATTCGTAAAGTTAGTATAAGTACTGACCTGAGACCATTGTGATATTATGACGCAAAAAACTATGTCCCTGCCATTCGCGATCAGAAAAAGAAAAACTTGTAGTAGATGACACTGGATTTTAATACAGTTTTGGTCCTAATCAACTGGATAATTTATCTACAGGACCGCCCAAAAGATTCTAAATGCATTACGCTCTATGGGCCGAAATTCATTAAACTCGCAATCTCAAAAACTATTAGACGTAGACTATTGAAACTTTATATTCAGGATTGCTCTAACACCTAGTCGTACACCCGCCATTCCGGTCCCATTCGACTGGATAGTTTATCTACAGGGTCGCTCAGAAGATTTTAAATACATTACGCTCTTTGGGCTGAAATTCATTAAAGCATATTTTAGAGGTATTAGGCTAATTCAAACGACTCAGAAGTGATATATGCTGTTAAGGGTTACAAAATGAATTTTTCCATCGAAGAAAGTGTCTTTATCATTTATAGTGCGGCTACAGGAACACTCAAAAGATTCCCAGCACTTTACGGTCAATGTCAGTTTTAGGGACATATATCCATTTCAAGTATAATACCGTCCTACCATATAGTTAAGTAATGGTCCGACCACGGTCACGTGATTCCCTCAAGGATTACGCCAAAAGTTGCCAAGCTTGGCGACTTTTGTACGTGTATATGTATTTTACTCTCAAATCTCAAAAACTATTAGTCGTAGAGTGTCGAAATTTCATAAATAAGATTTTTGTAACATCTAGTGGCGCATCTCGATTTTTGGTTCCAATCTGCAGGAGAATTTATTTTCAGGACCACCCAAAAGAATTTCAATACATTAATGTCTATGGAAATCTTCAATATATAAATCATACAATAAATCTTCAATATTTTTCTGTAGTCAGTCATTGTTTGGTCCATGCCCAAAATCTCGCCATTTATCATCGTCCTTGGCGAGTTTTTCCAAAATATCGCCGAATTTGGCGATAGTAAGTCATTTAGTCCATGCTCAAAATATCGCCATTTTTCTTAGTCTTTGGAAAGTTTTAGAGAAATATCGCCAAATTGGCGATAGTCAGTCATTGTTGGTCCATGCCCAAAACCTCGCCATTTGTCGTCGATCTTGGCGAGTTTTACCGAAATATGACCCAATTTGGCGCCAAATATTATTTCGCATTTCGCATAAATCTAAAACTTTTAACCGTAGAATGTTGAAATTCTGTATTTAGAACTATTGTAACATCTAACTGTGCATTTTTTTTTTTAATTCCTACTATTAGTTCACACTCTCCTTACATATATTTATATATCTTATTCAAAATTTCAGTCGTTAATGAAATACTTTTTATTCATCCACTCAAATTCAAATAGTTTTTTCAAATGTTAATTCATTAATTAAATATAATTAATTAAATTTAATAAAAAGTAACTAAAATAGAACTTTTCTTTGTTGACCTAAGTAGGAATTGACTTAAATTATATATATATATATATATATATATATATATATATATATATATTACTTGTTTAGATTTAAGTTATACCATTAATACCTTAGATACTACATGATGTGGAGAACCGTTTTATTTTATAATTAAATAGTTGTGTACCCGCTATTCGCAGGGTAAGAATAGAACATTTTCCTAAAATGTGATCATAACTACTTGTGACAAAACAGAATCTCCAAGAAAAAAAAAAGTTCAGGTACAGTATTTTCTGTTGAAACTACCGCGGGATATATTAACGCGACGTAGAATTACTTAATATTTGGTTAGCTGCGATGTAAGACGGCTATTGAAAAACAAATAGAACACTTTTAGTTTCACAAAATATTTATTAATACGTTATATTGTGCTTTGATCAATATTGCCCAGACCAGGGGCGTAGCCAAGGGGGGGGGTTATGACCCTCTAACCCCTGTCCCCCATGAGGAATTTTTTGCCATACAAAATGTATATTCTTTACTCCCTTATCACACAGATGTATGCATATATGTGAGTTGCATTAGTCGTAACCCCCCCCCCCCCATGAAAAATTTCTCGCTACGCCCCTGGCCCAGACTGTCTACTAATACTATCTTTTACTGATATCAATACAATATATTTTCGTTTTTCCATCTTTAATGCTTAATTTAAAGAAACGGTTTAGATATTTTCCCCAAATGTAGTCTTTTATTCTTTGGTGATTCTTTGCAATTCACACATTAGCATAAACGATAATCACTTCACTTTATGGTTGCCATTAAAACAGCTCTCCATATATTTTTATGCACAATTCTTGCCAGATTGGCGTATTAAGCACCGCAAAATATTTCCTGGGATTTGAAAGCGTGTCCCGTTTAAAAATTCAATAGAAAGTAATGCTGGATAATTCATTGTCGAAAAAACAGCATTCGATTCTTTTTCTGGCAACGTAATATAAAATATAGAATTATTTCGTGCGTGGCGTATGTTTTGCTTGTGAGTCCGTTATTCTGATTGAGTTTCGAAAGGGGTTTTAAACTCGTTACATCAAATTGACGTAGATTTCACATGCGAAAACTACATTATTTTAAAGTAATTTTATTTTTTTATTTCAGCTAGCAGCTATTCAGTTTCAGTTTCTATGACGGCAAAAATTGAAAGCTTAGTGTCAAACGAAATCTTAAAGCAGCAGCTGTTGTATTCAAAATCCTTCTTTACTTAAAAATTCTTTAAAAATCTCCTAATTTATATTTTCATCTGGTTTTTCTTTTAAAAGAGGGCGAAATGCACGCTCCGTCATTTGACAAAATATCAAAAAGTTATGACGGATAGAATTCAAGATGCAACAGTTTTAAAATTATTTTACGAAATTATCATCAAAAGTAATTTTAAAAAATCCCAAAATCTGCAAATTATGTTAAACAGTCAGAAGAAACTGTTTTTTAAAGGAAATTCTCTCCTCTGTCCAATGATGCACATATCGTTTTATTGCGAGTGTAATCACCGGCGTTATTACGTATTAAGAGAGAAAAATATGCCAAAAATCGCATAAAACAAAACATTTTTAAATTCTAATTTCGAAAAAATTGGTCCGAGGTGTGTTAGGACCTGTCCTAGTGAAGCCGTATACAAAATTTGATAGGTCTGTGGCCACCCGTCTCGGCGCTATGCGATCGAAAGGCACACGCATAAGGAGATCGGAGGTCACAAACCTATACACATACATAGCCAGCCAGCCAGCTGCAAACTTTGTTTACTCTCGGATTTTATTATATAAGATTTTGGTAAGAAATGGGATTAATCTGGTAACTATGCATAATGACATCATGCCTTGAGTTTTACAGTCCCTGGGTAAAACATATTTAGCAGCTGTTCAAAATTGTATTAGGGATTGAGGATCTGAAAAGATTCCCCCCTCCCCCCCCAAAGAAAAACTGCCTCAGTTAAAGACTTTACTAACACATATTTTTAATACTCTAAGTGTCTAATAAAAAGTAAAAGCAGGGCTTCGAACCGGAACTGAACCGAAAACCGGAAAAACCGTTATTTTGGTCGGAATAAAAACCGGAACTGAATTTTTAAAAAAATATCGGTTTATTTCTGTTCGATATAACTTCAGACATTTTGTTACTGTAGCCAACTTATCAATATTTTCCAATTTAACGCCAACCATATAATTATCATCATTACATGTACAGTCTGTTTCCGTTTCTCAGAGCCTTCCTCCCATTTACGCATGCGTCAGGTCTGATTCCATTTCATCTAAATAGAAGCGAGCGGAAGCTCAGCTACGCTCTTTGATGTTTAAAACTCTGTTTACACTTGCAACAAGTAGAAGTTTCTGAAATTCCGAATTGAAATAAAACAAAACGGGAAACATCATAAAAAGATAGCGCGCCAAAATAAAGCTTCAAAAAGTACCCATCTCAACCTGTCAGCCCTTTTCCAAGTAGAATCGTCTGAACCGCAAACCGTTAGTATTTGGCGGAACGAAAACCGGAACTGAACGGATATATTTTTTTTTTTAGTTGAACCGGAACGAAAACCGGAACCACTGAAATTACGGTTCGAAGCCCTGAGTAGAAGCCACATTTTAGCATCCCCAAACATTTGGCATTGTCTTCTGAAACATTTTGTTTGTTTGCATTGACCCTAATATTTGGCCAAGTATTAAAATTGAACACATCTGGGAATTTTCTGTAATGGGTTTTATGCTGGGATTTATGATTATGCCTCATGCAGCTTAAAATTCAAGGACTTAGGTATTTTATAATATAAATTAACATGCTGAAATACGAACTAAACAATATTCTTTGTAATATATATTAAAAAATCTGTATTAAAAACATTTTGTTCTGAAATTATTCGACGAAATATGTAGCAATATTCGGCCGAATACCTCAATATTCGGCCCACGGAGCCAAATTTTACCCTAAGTGAAAGCTGCCTCATTAGACCGTTCATTTAAAGGCGCGTTTCGACTAGGTCGTAATTTCCCCTAAATCGCCTACCGCTGCTTAAAACTCGACCCCAAGCTGTCGTTTTCTCCGCTACGGAGGGTTTTTACGGGAATAAAAACGTTTCATTTCCAACCTCTTTAAAGTCGTAAGAATCTCGTAACCCCATTGGCTGGTTCCACGCTCTCTCAAGGAAAGGATTCCAATATGGCGCGGTCGCGAAAGTCAGAGTATGAGAGTTACATATTTTTTAAGGATAAGTAGGCTCTTTTTTTTTTTTTTGGTTCAATTAATCATCAATTTTCAGCACAGTATTCCAAATTGTTATAAATCTGCTCTGGACAAAATTCATGCAATCAATTGACCTAAAAAATCTAAGGAAAAAAAAAAAAAAGATTTGCGCTCAATTTCTCTCTCCTTGACTTCATGCACACATAATAAATAATTCCATCCTTCCCTTTGAGTATTTTTATCCCTTATGTTTTAATCAGTCACTCTTTTAATAATATTTCTATTTCTTTTTGCCTTTGGCTCTCAGTGTCACGGAGATATGTGACAAGATTTGTAGAGCTTCACTAATAACATGAAACAGGTTGTACCCAGCGTGGTTAGGAGGTATCGCTCGTGACTCTTGTCCGGGAAACCTGGGTTCGATTCTAGCTGCCGCTCTTTTGGGCTTTTACTATCGTTTTTGTTTTATTTCAGTTTAAAAAGAAAATAACACATTATTATATACTTTACTAATTTTTTCGATAATATATTTTGCGATAATTAATAATTAAAAATAGTTATGACTTTGAATTAAAAAATAGTTAATTTCAGTATTTTTTGTAAAGCTCCTTCCTAACTTTTTTTAAAAGTATTTCATGTGATATTCTGATGATCTCTAGCATTTTGACATCTATTTCTAATTAAAATTAAGTCTTTATTCTTCTAATATTATTGACTGTATTTGAAAAATTCAATATATATGTAATTAATATTTCAATGATTTTTTTTTCTCTTCAGAAAGCTCACATAATTAATTAATAATAGTTATTACTTAGTATTCAAAGGAAAAAAAATAGTAGTTTTACATACTAACTGGTTTTAATGATAATTCTTTTACTCTTCATGTATAAATAAAATTTATTGTAATTATTGAATTTTAATTTTAAGACCAATATTTTTTCCAAATCATAGGTTTTCTCATTTTTATTTTGTATTTCTTTAAATACCAGATTAAAAATTTTGTTCAATACTTTTCAAATAGAAATTTGATTAATAAATCTAAATTTATTCGTGCACTATCTTTTGTATTAGACATTTAAAGGCCGGAGATGGCATCTAAAACAAGATGTTGTGCCCACCCGAGCCGAATTGATAAGATACTGAAGATGGTAGATAACTGAAGTATAAAAGTCCAGGGTTCTGATCTACCGGACGGCTGATTATCTAAAAATTTGGAGTTTTGGACGGTTTTTCTCATGATGTAACGTAAATACGCTTCAGAAGCACTAAGAAAGTCACCCGCACAAGGCACTCCCCCTTTCGATAGGCAATACGAAATACTCCTCGTGTAGGTTTATCATAACAAAATACAATACAACCTTTTCAGAAATAGTTATATGCTTTTAGTGTATGTTAGAGATAACTGAAATTAAATTAATAACATAATGTACTTCTTAAATTTACAAAACACACGAAAAGCAGATATCAATATTCTGTTAATTACTTATTTAGTAAAAGACAGCATGCAGTACTTAAATTTATCGAAAATGTGGCTACCTTTTAAATCTATCAAAACAGCTCAATTAACTTAATGATTCCCATAAATTAGAGGCTTTAAAATACTGACACCCAGGTTTTTTTTTTTTTTTAAGCCTCCTAAAATTAGTATAATATGTGCTAACTAAAAAAGTCCCTTAAATAAATGCAGTAGAATTTTTCAAATTCAAAGTCGACGGGACTTACCGATTCTGCATAACACAAATTTCCAGATTATAAAAAATCCTGCAGTATTATTTAAAAAAATCGTTGTAATCAGGTAAAGTTTAAAAAAAAAAAGACTTAAAATTTTTTTAAAATAGAAAAATGTATTAAAAATAAAATACATTTACTGAGAAATTGCTTATTAGAAAGATGCTATTCTTTTAAACATTTTTAATAAAATCTAAAACATTTTCTTTCGAATACTGATTTATTGTTATTTTAAGGTCTAATTTCGTAAATTGGAATTCCAAATTTAAGAAATTCTTCTGTATTTAAAAATAACAAATGGGGATATATTTAAAAGAAAAACGGGAAACAGATAAAAGTTTAAACACGCATGCGCGAAATCGCTAATAGCCATTGGAGGAACGTACGGTTCTTAAAGGAATTAACTGAAGCTAGTGGAAACGGAATTCTACTTTAGCGTTACGACTTTTGGGGCATTAACGGCATTTAGGGCATTAACGACACAAGTGGAAACGCGCCTTAAGGGCTCACAAAATCTTACCCAGCGGAACGTTTGTGCTGTTGGCACTCTCTGTTCTTGAGGGTTTTCCTCTTACAACTTCCTCTACTTCACCATCATCCTCTGCGGTGGATCCATTGACTGCTCCTATCTCTGGAGTCAACGAGTTGGTAGTCATTTTACCACCTATCGTAGTACTACTGCTGCTTGCAGCAGACGTATTGCCCAGAACTTCCGTGACAGTCACTAGATTCTGGGTGCTGATCGTGCCAGTTCTGTTTTCTGTAGCCGAATCACCTACAGAGAGAGTTGTGTTGAAGCTGTCAGCTTGCCACGAACTGGCATTGCCGGGTTGCTCTGATGAATCCAAACCGTCTTGTTCTGAGTTGTTACTGACAGTGTCGACTAAATTCACTGCCCTGGGCCTTAATTCTGCTGAGGAATGAACGATGTTTTGCTCAATGGCCGGCGCTTTCTGAAACTTGCTACTGAAATACTGAGCTGAAGCGGACTGGTGAATCAATGCTATACAGAGAGTCCAAAGTGAAGACGATTTCATGGTAGAATGTGTAGTGTAATGTATTCTGCTTCACGTTCAAAAATCTTTGAAAAGATGATAGTCAGAAGTAAGACGGGTACGTAGTGCCTAGAAACAAATACAAAATAAAATCACTTACAATGTTGTAATCTTTCAGTGGAAAATATTTTGTAGCTACACTTGCATCTTTAAAAAAAGCGGCTCTAGTCGTCAAATATATGCGGGGCCTCGTGTTTTTATTTTATAAAATTTGGTGAATCTTTTGTATACATACTCCACTCCATCAAATTTTTTATAGTTTAAATTATTAATTTCATAAAAAATGTAGGAGAGATTATGATCAAAGAAAGGTTTATAAAAAGATAGAAAAATTCATTCACAAAATGTATCATCCCCTTTCTAAAAGTTAAATTAATTTTCGTACACGCTTCTCGTTTGCAAACTTATCTATTACAGGATGTCCCAAAAAGGTGGTAACGGGGCTTTAATTCTTTATCTATTAGAGATAAGCGGGCAGCGTAAATTGAAAAAAATATTCAAAATAAGGTCGGAAATAAGATTCCGTTAAGAAAAAATTCCTCTCGTTAATTCACAAAAAGTTATCTTTTTAAATTTGTATAAGGTAATTCTGGGAGAGTCGCCGCACTCGGGACAGATGCCGCACCCTTTGTATTTTTTCGATAAATAGCAGTCACACGTGCAGTAAGATTTTCTTAACTGGTGTATAGCAGGAATCCCGTTCAAGGATTTAGCTGCAACAAAAAAAAATTTATTTTGAGAAAAGCGCATAATATCATTATCATAACTTTTAAACATGTTACGATTAAGTGTTTTTTTTACGCTAATTAGTGAATCTATGCATGATTTCCAAGTCAAAGCTAAGTGTAGCACTTGTATAGAGTACTATGTGTATTGTTACTCCACTTTCCGTTGCGAAGACAGGCAACTGTGATGTGTTACGTCTGTACCGTACAAAATGGGATACATGCCGCACTGCTATTCCGGTATACATGCCGCAGTTGCTTTTGTACGGGATGGAGCTTTTAGTGAAATTTTAATGTATCTCTCTGTATCTTATTTTTATATGACTAAATTTATGTTAATGGAATATATTTGCTAGATTTAACTAAGTGTTATTAGCTTTTTTCTCTTTTCATTTTGCACCGATTCACCAAGTTGGGCATGTTATTAGACCAGTGGCGGATTAATGAAAGTTTGTCGGTGGGGGCGGTTAATTAGAAGATTGACATATACATCCATTTTATGGAAGTAAAATAGCATCTTTTACATTAATATCTTTTTTCTCGGGAGGGGGGCTACCGCCTCCCCCCTTTAATCTGCCCTTGTATTAGTCGTTAATTGTAATTGTAATAATTTTGCATTTTAAAGTTCTGTCTTACAGGTAAATGAAATAGTGACCTCAAAAAACAGATTATTTTAAAATTTGTTTACAAATGTTACGTTAATTTAATCTTTTTCCCCTTCTCAAATACACAGATGTTACGTTGTTGATGAAATAGCAATTAAAATTCAATTAACAAAATATGTATTTAACTTTAGTAGTGAACTAAGTTGGCGGACTAATATTGATTGAAACCTACTAATACCTCTCTTTGAACTCATATAGTTTCTTTTTGTTATTGCATAGGGAATTATAGTCCAGATATGAATATTTATTTGAATATTTTTGAATTATTATTTCATTCTGTTCTCTTGACAGGCGCGACATTTCTCCCGCACAAGAGCGGCTTCTCACCCTGAAGAGCGACGTCTCACCCGCAGTGCAATGACAGAAAAAAAAAAAAAAAAAAAGATTAAAAAAGATTATTTATTTATTTATTTTGTAGTATACATATTTTATATTGTACATTAAATAATATGGCATGTTTTTATTTTATTATATGTGAACCTGAGATTTTTTACGCAAATTGAAAAAAAATGGGCGGCATAAGTCCCTGAATTACCCCACGACCCCTGTACAAAACAATTCCCAGTTAGTAAAATGTGCCCCATACAGAATGAGGTGACATACAAAATTTGAGAATTATACCTTAAAAAGTGTCAGAGATAAATATAATGCTGACTTAAACCACTTTTCAATGGTTCTTGAAAGGAAAAAATCACGCCAAATGATAAGCATTTCAGGGGTCGTACAGAAATTACGAAAGAAAATCTTTTTTCCGCTCACCTTTCTTTAAAGATATCTCTTCGACGTTGTATGATGAAAGGCTCAAATTTGGTACATCACCTCATTAGTGTATGGGGCAGATACACTAATAACATTACTAATGTTTTTGTACGGGGGATCGTATACAAATTTTAAAAATGTCACTTTTTGAAAATAACCGAAGGGAATTTTTTTCTTAACGGAGTCTTATTTCCGACCTCATTTTGAACATTTTTTTTTTCAATTTTTACATCGCCCACTTATCTCTATAATAGATATAGAATTGAAGCCCCTCACCACTTTTTTGGGACACCCTGTATAATGCTAGCTGAATGTCCGCCCCGTTTCTCACACGGGGAGGATAGCTTCCGTTATTAAAAATATTATGCAAAAATGCTTTTCTGAGACATTATTTTGAGAAATAGCGACGTCTTTAATTGGTACAGATTTTGAGTCATTTTCGAAAAATCTTTATATCTTAATACATACACCCATCCAGAAAAAAGTATAATCATGATCGATTACGCTTTTTTCTGTAATGATATAGTCATAATGCAGATATTTAGATTTGCAAATAATCTAATATATTCGTAATCTGGAAACTTAAATCCCGGTATAATCGCAATCTTAATCATAATATAGAAATGTAATATTCTAAATAATCGCGGCATAGTCATAATCAGATAAACATGCCGTAATCATGATGGATACGACTACAGGATTACAGTCACTCAGTTTTAGTTTTTATGTCAAAGGAAGGTAACAGAAAAAACGTATTACACTGTGTGTGTGTGTGTGTGTGTGTGTGCGTGTGCGTGTGCGTGCGCGCGCGCGTGTGCGTGTGTGTGTGCGCGTACGTGCGCGCGCGTGTGTGAAGTCTTCGTTCAATTTCTCGGTGCTTCTGCCTTTGACAGTCTATTCAAAATTCTGATAAAATCTTGAACCCCGGATAACATGTTTATTCACATTGTTGTAAAGATGTAAAGCCAAAAGTTATCCTTTCTGTGGCCAGCGTTGCTTCCTCTCATTGGTCCTCTCTGTGCCCAGCAAGGCATTCCGAGATCTGCGGGAGTTGAAGCAACATTGTAGGGCAGTAACCAGGATGAAATGTTAGGTTTGGCTTTGAATCTAGTTCTTGGTGGAGGGGGGGGGGGATGACCAAATATAAGTATTAGTAATCGAAGGGGCGGGGGAAAAGGCTGTTTTTCAATTTGTACATTTTTTTTCTATACGGCGTTTTGCTTCACAAAACGTCGTATTTTAAAAATACTCAACATTCATTATGTTCATAATTTTTCCATTGAGATTCCATGAAAAATATCCAAATGATATTTGGGAGAATGCAGTACTGGATATCGGTTAGAGAAATTTTTGTGCAACAATAATTTATAAGGTATAGTTACTAATTAATTGTACATTTTGCAGTCCAATAAATGCTACACAATTTTAAAAAAAGCAATAAAATAAAAAATTTAACAGACAAACTTTGGAATGAAAATTTACTGGAAAAATGAATTTATCTTTCATTTTAAATATGTATAATTAAGCAAAATATAAATATTATAGAGGGTGATCCATTTAAAAGAGTGCCCGTTGGTTTTTCTTATTACCCTTAAATCTGACACTGAAATATGATTGTTTGAACCTAGTTTAAGTGTGGGAGACCATTTCCAACACTCTGTTGTACTGTTAAAATTTTCTGTGTGAGGTGAAACAGACATGGAAAATGCATCATGTTACTTAATCCTGTGATAATTTTATTTTTGAAAAACAGAATTTAATTCAAATTATTTTACATTATCCTTCCTTTCTGTAAATGTTTAAAATGTTAGCCATCGTTTAGAATGCAAACGTGAACACGTTGCAAGCTTTAAATTTTCATCCCCTTTCGAAATCGTTGCCCTGAAACAGACTTAACCCTTTAACGCGCAGTGTTCCCGCTCTGGGAACACCAAACTCTGACGTTTTGACTGTTGCCAGTCACGAAGAATAGATTTGATTTCTATAAAAATAGTTGCGGGTGACATAGATCCAAGAGAATCCTTTACTTTTTAGCACGTCATTTCCCGTAAAAAAAATTGTCACGATTATTTTTAACAGTACTGACATCTGCTGAAAAATGGAAGAATGCGAGAACAGATGGATAGATGGCCCAATGCTGAAAAAAGGACAGCCGTTGCCATCGCTCGACTTAACTACCAGCAAGATGGCGGAAAAAATTGTCTCTAGATCTGTGGCACTCGATGAACGTTTCGATCGTCCGCCATCTTGGTGGTAGTTAAGTCGAGCGATGGCAACGGATGCCCTTTTTTCAGCATTGGGAAAGGGTTGCGCCTCAAAGGGTTAAAGGAAGAGCGGTAGGGCGATGGTTTTGTGTCTCTCTATTCTAAAAAAAAGTAAAGGCCGCTGTCGCTGGCGCTGTCAAAAGCTTGTTGTACTATCTCCTCCTAAACCGTGGGGATTTGAGTTTCGACTAAGGTGCCCACAGATTCGAAAAATTCCGAAGAACCTGCTAAGCTGACTTAAATTTCGAAAATCGAATTATTTTAGAAGATATTAATAAAAAACTGAAAAAATAAACATAATGGTTGCCAGATTTGGTATAAAATCATTCATTCCTTTGCAACAAAGCGTTTCCAAGTATCTAGAATCGCGTGAAATTTACAAACATGAGTTAGAATTACGCCCATTTTACGCCAAAATAAAAACTATCTTTCTTCTATATTAATAAAACAATGTGTAAACTGTTAGTTTGTTTGAATGTGTCTCGCGGTGATCGTAGACCTACCAAATTTTGTACGGAAATTTTCCATGACAGTTACCGAAACACCTCGAAGTGATTTTTTCAAAATTCGAATTATTTTAGGAGATATCGATAAAAAACGTATCGCAAAAGGCTAATTTTTGCTTTCCGTCATTTCGTAATTGTAACCCCACAGTGGAAAAAGCGCCGTTTAAGCTTATCTAGGTTGCCACATTCGGCAAGTTTATTAAATGATTCAGACTCTTGAAGTAAAAATAAAAGAATAACGATTTTTTTGTGTCTAGATTATTTGTAAGGCTGTTTTTAAATTAAAAAATCGTGTGCATGGGAAATCAGAGCAGGAATGAAATGTTTTATACTCAAAAGAAAAATATTATTTAGAAATTTTCTGAGACTAAAATGTGCGACTTTTTAATTTGGCGAAAAATTAAACGGTTTTGTGCGATTTTGAGGAGATTATTCTAATGCTTGGCGCAATTTATCGTAATTTATCGTCTGCTGAATACACCTGAGAATAAGGTTTTGAAATTTTCATTCAGTTGGAATTGTGCATTTTTCTGTGCAGATTTTCTCCATCTATTAATGACTATGTCATTTTATCTCTCATCCACTTTATTGAAAATTGTATGAAAAACGTGTCCCAAAAATGCGACATAAAAGTATGCCACATAATTTTACATATATTTAAATACTATTAGTTCACAACAGCTTTAATCTATTGTTACAATATTTCGTAAACTACAGAATATGCTTCACATGTATTTTTTACATATATTTAAATACTATTAGTTCACAACAGCTTTAATATATTGTTACAATATTTCTTAAGCTGTAGAATAGGCATCACCTGTTTTTTCTATAAATAGGTTACAATAATATGAAATAAGTAACTCAAAATGTGTTACACAAAGTTGACAATTTTCAAATAGTAAGTTCGCTTAGACAACAGGAGTTTAGAATTAGCGATTATTCGTTTTTCTAAAACGGAATAACTAATATCTTGAAAATGAAAAATAATTAAAATGCAGATTATTTTAAAGCCGGTTCGGTCCAGCTGGATTATTTGCTACCAGTAGAAATATTTGGCGGCGTTAACTATGCCATTATAGCAGTTATAGTACACTTTGGATATTTGCTAGCGCGACGAGATGGTATAATTCGTGGTGCTAAATACGCCAATCTGCAAACGATTATATAAATGAAAATATGGATAATGGTTTTCCGGTAACCTTAAATGAAGAGTAATTATAGGTTGTGAGCATGTGTAAATCGCCAAATAATGAAAAATCGCCATGGGTGGCAAATTTGCAAGGTGTCCAATAGGTTTTACATTATTAAAAATACAGCTGAAACAGATTTTCTGATTTTATTATGCTTTAGCTCTTAATTAATATAACTTTTGAATGGCAATACTAAATATCATTGTGTGTCTGAGGAGTGCAAATAATTTTTTCAGCGATTATAAGCGGAGTCCGCACTCCAGATGGAGTATAGCTCAGGACCCGTACACACGGATTCCCATAACAAAATATCTTCCGTGTTATGAGGGGGAGGGGGTCTACTGTAGTGTGAAGTTTAAATTTTTATGTACCAATGAACATGCAAAAACCAAGCAATGTGTAGCTCAGTAACATTCTATCTGATCCAATCTTCGGGTTTTGTCTGTTGAAATTATGTCTTTTTTTACGAATAAGCCTTATTAGGGGCCGAATGCCTCATACGAAAAGCGAGCGTAGCGAGGGGGCTTTGGCCCCTAGTTCTCGGAAAAATCGAAGATCCGGTGGTACATGTAACCAAGAACAACAAAATAATTAACTGTATAACTACAGAAATCTAGCAACTGTGAGGAGACATTCCCCCCCTCCCCCAAAACAATGGGTATTTTTAATGATGTAAAATTTAACGATTGTTAAAAATTATTCGTTTCTCGAATTTATTAGTAAATTTACAAACATTTTTGAAAATTTTAGGGAGGGCTGAAAGCCAAGCTAGGGCTCAGCCCCCCTAGTCCCCCCCTCTGGTTACGGCCCTGTAACGCTGGTAACAGAAAGGAGAAAATCTCAGCTGTTGCATTACTGCAGGACATTGCTTATACATTTTAAATCTGTATTCAAAGATCCTTTCATGTGTGTTGCTTTAGAAAGTTTTAACTATTTTATGTTTTAAACACCCGTTTATTTTGAGTGTTTTTTTGTTAATTAGTTCAGTTCACTGTGTAAAAATCGTACAATTATAAAGCTATGAATATTCACAAAAATATTTGTAATCGTAATTTAATCGTAATCTAAGGATGTGTAATCGTAATAGAAAGTTTTTATTAGTTTGATTGATATCTCGCTATTCTAAAAAAAGAAGTAACAGCCGCTGCCGCCGGAGCCGCTGTCAAAAGCTTGTTCTGCTATCTCCTCCGAAACCGTGGGGATTTGAGTTTTGGCGTAGGAGTCCACAGATTCAGAAAAGTCAGGGAAAGCCGATAAGCTGACTTTAATTTCGAAATTCGAATTATTTTAGAAGATATTAATAAAAAACTGAAAAATAAAAATAATGGTTGCCAGGTTTGGCAATTTTCGCCAGCATAAAATCATTCATGCGTTTGCAACAAAACAATTCCAAGTATTTAGAATCGCGTGAAATTGACAAACATGAAGTAGAATTACACCAGTTTTATGCCACATTAAAAAGTATGTGAAATAAATAAGTCAAATTGTGTTACACAAAGTTGACAATTTTCAAATAGTATAAGTTCCCCTAGACAACAGCAGTTTAGAATTAGAGATTATTCGTTTTTCCAAAACAGAATAACTAATTGTAACTGATTAAAAAGCGCATCTTGGCATTAGGTACGATCTGGTAAAATGGTATCTCTCCAAGCAGGGTGAATCTAAACCGCAAAGTTCACAATGTTAGGACCCAGTATCTTGAAAAGGAAAAATAATTAAAATGCAGGTTATTTTAAAGCCGGTTAGATTCAGCTCGGGTATTTGCTACCTTTAGAAATATTTGGCTTCGTTAACTATGCCATTATAGCAGTTGTAGTACAGATTGGATATTTGCCAGCGCGACGAGATGATATATTTCATAGGTGCTAAATAGGCCAATCTGCAAAGGATTATGTAAATAAATATATGAATAATGGTTTTCCCGGTAACCTTACATGAGCAGAAATTATCGATTATGAGCATGTGTAAATCGCCAAAAAATGGAGAGTCGCCATTGGTGGCAAGCAAGTCGCCAATGGAGTCAAGCAAGTCGCCATTAGTAGCAGTTCAGTAGTTTTTATCAAAGAAAACATATGAAGAACTGTTTTCTTAGACCTAATTATTAACGACTAGCTGCTACACGCGACTTCGTCCGCGTCGGCATTAGAATTAGGTCCAGTGAGAAATAAAAGCTTGTGTGAATAACAAATATGTTTGTACTATTGACAAAAGTGACTGTATTTAAATATTATTTACATTTAACTTATTTTAAATGAAGTATAATACATGGCAGTATACTTCATTAAAAATGAGAAAGTATGCAGAGTTACTAAATTTATATATATATATTTACGCATTTGGTGAATAAAGAGAGTTACGACAATAATGGAGAACTATTTTGAGTGTTCTTGTAAAAGAAATATTTACGGGATGGGACTATTCGGCGCGAAATTCATTTTGACGCGGCCTTCTAGGTGAAAATCTATGTTTCTCATGCATGAACAAAAAAATTGTGATCAATAGAAATTTGTATAATTTAAAGTATTTCAACTTCTCTCGCAAAGGAGCCAGCGTTAGCATATTTTCGAGGGGGCCCTCTGAAGCGATGGCCGGACTCACTGATGATTTTTTTTTTGGGTCTCGCAAAGGGGCCAGCGTTAGCATATTTTCGAGGGGGCCCCTTGAGGCGATGGCCGGACCCACTAATGTTTTTTTTTTGGTCTCGCAAAGCGGCCAGCGTTAGCAAATATTCGAGGGGGGCCTCTGAAGCAATTGCCGGACCCACTGATGTTCTTTTAGGTCTCGCAAAGGGACCAGGGTGAGCATATTTTAAAGGGGCCCCCTGAAGCGATGGCCGGACCCACTGATGTTTTTTTTTGTCTCGCAAAGGGGCCAGCGTTAGCATATTTTCGAGGGGGCACCCTGAAGCGATGGCCGGACAAATGATTTTTTTTTTTTTTTTGGTCTCGCAAAGGGGCCAGCGTTAGCATATTTTCGAGGGGGCCCTCTGAAGCAATTGCCGGACCCACTGATGTTTTTTTAGGTCTCGCAAAGGGCCAGCGTTAGCGTATTTTCGAGGGGCCCCCCTGAAGCGATGGCCGGACCCACTGATGTTTTTTTGGGTCTCGCAAAAGGGCCAGCACTGATTATATTGTATTATACGGAATTAAAATAGTTTTTTAAAAAAACTTTATAATAAAGACAATCTTTATGTTTGTACATTATTTAAAGTAAAAATGAGTTTCGCGCCAAATCGGCCGCGCCGAATAGTACCAAACCGAAATATTTATGCTATTACCATGAATTTTAGCCAATGTTAATCAGGAATAGTGCAGTTTTCTATCAATGGAAAAGTTTTAGAATTGATTCTGTAGTTACAGATATACCCATAGAGCGTAATGTGTTAGAATTATTTTGAGTGTTCCTGTAAAAGAACTATTTATGATACATGCATGAATTTTAGCCTATAATACTCAGGAATAGTGTAGCTTTCTATCACTGGAAAAAGTTTTGGAATCGGTTCAGTAGTTACAAAGATACGCATAGAGCGTAATGCAATTCTTATGAGTATCCCTGTAAGAGAACTGTGATATAAGCATAAAAGGTAGCCTATAATACTCAGGGCCCCACCAGTGGCTGAGAGGTTCTGCTCTCGAAACTGGAAGGTGGGATGTGCCAGGTTCAAACTCCGGTCGCTCATGTCGACCCAGCCGCTCGGGGTTTTCCATGGTTTTCTCCGAAACCTCGCGTGAAAACTAGCTAGGATCTCTTAGAAAGTCCCCCGCCTAGGATCCTAGTGCAGTCAATCGACCTTAATCTACAAACAAACAAATAATAATACTCAGGAATAAAGTAACTTTCAATTAGTTAAAAAAAACGTCTAGAATCGGTTCAGTAGCTACAAAATACCCATATAGAATAATGTATTAAAATTATTTTGAGTGTCTTTGCAAAAGAATTATTTATACTATATGCATGAAAGGTTGCTTGTATGCTAATCCAGGGTATAAGCTATCTTCGTTCTAAATTTTATCCAAATTCGTTCTGCCATTTTTGTGTGAATCAGTAATTAACATCCAAACACACAAACGTACACGTTTATAGTATTGGTGGGATTTGGAATTCTATGAACTTTAAGAAACACATTTAGAATTTTCTTTCTTATGCTTTTTAATATCTCTCTATTCTAAAAAAATGTAACGCCAGCCGCCGCCGCTGTCAAAAGCTTGTTCTGATATCTCCTCCGAAACCGTGGGGATTTGTGTTTGACAAAGGTGTCCACGGATTCAGAAAATTCCGGGGAAGCCGGTAAGCTGACTTAAATTTCGAAATTCCAATTATTTTAGAAGCTATTAATAAAAAACTGAAGAGATAGAGAAACTGAAGAGTAAGTGAAATAATTATGTCAAAATGTGTTACACAAAGTTCGCAATTTTCAAATAGTAAGTTCTCTTAGATAACAGAAGTTTAAAATTAATACCAATTCGTTTTTCTAATACTTTTCTAAGAATTGTAACTGGTTTAAAAAGTGCCATTTTGGCATCAGGTACGATTTGGAAAAACGTTATCTGATGCAGGGTGAATGTAAATAATGTGTGTGTTCCAAAATGTTAGCTTTTGAAAATGTAAAATAATTCAAATGCATATTATAGTGATGCCGGTTAAGTTCAGCTTGGGTATTTGCCACTCGTAGAAATATTTGTCTGCGTTGAGTATTCCATTATAGCTAGTACAGCTTGGATATTTGCACGCGCGGCGAGATGATATACTTCGCGATGCTAAATAAGCCAATCTGCAAAGGATTATGTATATGAATGTATGGATAACGATTTTCCCGGTAACCTTACATGAGCAGTAATAATAGGTTATGAGCATGTGTAAATCGCCAAATAATGAGAAGTCGCATTTAGTAGCAAGATATAAAAGCTGTTCCGTAGTTTTTATCAAAGAAAACATATGAAGCACTGTTTTCTTAGAAATAATTATTAACTATAGATAAACGTAAGTCGCCAAATTATGAAAAATCGCCATGGATGGCAAATACGCAAGGTGTTCCATAGGTTTTACACAATTAAAAATACTGTGAAGTGGTTCTAAGGAACATGAAGAACCAAGGAATGTGTAGCTCAGCAACATTCTATCAGATCCAATCTTTGGGTTTTGTCAATTATGCCTTTTATATGAATAAGCCTTATTAGGGGCCGATTGCCTTGTACGAAATGTGAGTTTACGGGCTTTGGTCCCTAGTGGCGTAAAACAAAACTAACCTAACTTCCATGCCATTGCATTTTTTTCAGATGCCGCGATTGTGCAAATAGAATTTCTGCTTTATTTCAAAGCATAAACCATTTTGTGTGGACGAAACTCGCCAAGCATGACCACCTAAAAACGGTTTTTAATTAATAGTTAAAAAAGTAATTAAATTTTTAAAAAACTGAGCCTCAGGTGAACATTACCAAAGTCATGGGCTTATATGTTCAAATTTTCAAAGCTCTGAGTACTGTATAGATTTGTCTGGAGAACATTCATTTTTATTATTATAGATATAGATAGATTTGGCCTAAAACTGTCATAATTTCCGTGGTATTTTATGATTTCAAATGCACGCGATACTTCATGGAAGTAATAGCATTTCTGTTAGCTCAAAGCAAGAATCATTTTATACGGGCGAAACTCGCCAAGCATGGAAACGTAAAAACGGTTTTCAATTAATAATTAAAAAAGTAATTAAATTTTTAAAATTCTGATTCTCAGGTGCACATTATCGGACTCATGGGCTTATATATTCAAATGTTCAGAGTTCTGCGTGCAGTAGGTTTGTCTGGAGACCGCACACATACAGACAGACAGATTTACAAACATTCATTTTTATTATTATAGAAGCATAAATCATTTTGTGCGGGCGATAAAACGATTTTTAATTAATTATCAGAAAAGTAATTAAAATTTCAAAATTCTGAGCCTCAGGTGCACTTTACCGAAATCATGGGCTTATATGTTCAAATTTTCAAAGCTCTGCTTTCTGTAGATTTGTCTGGAGAACATTCATTTTTATTATTAAAGATAGATTTGGCGTAAAACTGGCATAATTTCCGTGGTATTTAATGTTTTTCAGATGCACGCGCTTCTTCATTGAAGTAAAAGCATTCTTGTATTGCAGCATTCTTGTAAAGCATTCTTGTAAAGCATTTGAAGTAAAAGCATTCTTGATACGGGCGAAACTCGCCAAGCATGGCAACGTAAAAACGGCTTTTAATTAATAATTTAAAAAGTAATTAAAAATATAAAATTCTAAGTAGCCTATAACCTTCCCCAGGGCCCCATCTATATCTAAACCAAAATTCATCCTAATCGATTCAGCGGTTTAGGCGTGAAAGCGTTATAAACAAACAAACTCACTTTCGCATTTATAATATTAGTTAGGATACATTACGGAAGTCGCCAAATTCTGAAAAATCGTCATGGATGGCAAATACGCAAGGTATTCCATAGGTTTTATATAATTCAAAATAGTGTGAAGTTCAAATTTTTATGTTCCAAAGAACATGCAAGAACCAAGCAATGTACAGGTTGGTAAAATTCTATCTGATCCAATCTTTGAGTTTTGTCTATTGAAATTATGCCTTTTTTACGAATAAGAATTATTAGGCGCCGAATATATCATTCCAAAAGCGAGCGTAGCGAGTCTAGGGACCTTTGCCCCAAGTATTCTTAAAAAGAAGAAAAAAATAAGATTAACTTAAAGATTTAACACACTCACATAAAATTTACCTAAGAATGAGTTACATTTTTTTAAAATTAAAGTCTTTTTTTTTTTTCCTCGAAGAAACAGACAGCTGAATGAGTAATTAATATGGTGATTGCAGTAAGGAGGAGAAACTGTAACTGTAAGGGTGAACAGAAATATTCTCGAAGTTCCACATTGTGATATTCCAACCCTCGCTTTTTTCTCTTGAAAGACCGTTAACATAAATATAAAGCTGAGGAAAGTTTCAACAACAATTTTTACCGTAATATTTTAAGGGTAATCGTACGAAAAATTCGAATTATCCACGAACTATCCAGAATTTCGAATTATGCAAGTTTAACTGAAATTACCTTGCTCTCAGGTCTTGGATATCCGTCTAGACCATGCTATACAAACATTCTAAGAGAGGCACGATGAGTTAACATGCTGCGTAGAGTGCTGTGTTTTTAATGACACGTTGCACTTGTCCGTGAACAGAATATGGAGAGGGGTGTTTCTCATCGAAACTCGCGAATTTATCTCTTTCACAAATCCGTCCGCCGGAAGCGCTCCGACTTCCAGTGCTTTCTACATGAGAGAGACTTCCGATAATGTTTTCCCGCAAAGTTTTTCGTTCTTTCTCCCTCCACCCAATATACACTGACCTCCAAAAGTTAAGGAACAACATGTTTTCCGAAGCTCATCATAAAAAAATGACACTAACAATAAAATTTATAGTTTCTATAAATGATAAAAATGAACTTTAAGCAAATTTATGCACAGGAATATATGAGTGAGAGAAAAATATGCAAATATCAGGCTTCTGTAATTACGCATGTAACTTTTGTTGATTTGCAACTTTTGTTAGCAGATTCGTGGATGTCCGCAATGTCCGACGAGAAGTCGTTTGCCCGATTCGTTAAGGTGGCGGTCGGTCGGATGGATGGAAATGGGGCAGTGGCGGATTTCCTAATAGGCGCATGAGGCGCGCGCCTCGGGCCTCATATTTCTAAGGGGCCTCCAAATTCGGTTTTCAGAAAGAAAAAAACTATATGTAAATATCTGTTCAAGAGACATAAACTTTGTTCATAGTTTCAGCATTGCTTCTAGAGTAGAAAGCGCTTTTGAACAATCTTTTCTTTGGGGACTCCCTTTCCTCTTCACAGCATTGGACCATAATCTAAACTAATACTTTAATAGGAATACTTTTAGTTTATAAGTAATTGATGCTTTAATTCCGTATTTCACTGTAAAAATATCCAGAAACGTTCCTTGGAAATAAGGATAAGTTAGACTTACAAATACTATACAGAAAGTATACATTTCCCTTTGAAAACTTTATTGTTTCGTTCAACCCGTCACTTAACGGAATAGTGGTCTCAGTAACAGGCAGTTCACTTAAAAATGACCAGAATTCTAAAAAAAAAAAAAAATTAAAATTTAGTAGTGTTCCTTGAAAATAATAGGCAGCTGAGGTGCCCTAAATTCCAAGGAAAGTTGCACGAAAATACCAAGAACTTTACTGAACAATATGCAATTCAGTGGATCTTTCCAGAGCTGTTCAATAAAGTTCCTGGTATTTTCATGCAACATTCCTTGGAATTTTAGGGCCCTCAACTGTCCATTATTTCCAAGAAAAATTCCTAGATTTTTTTGCATTGTTTTAATTTGATCACTATATTTTATCCCAAAAAATACAGGTGCAGAAGGTCCCTATGCCTTTTTCCTATCCGGAATCAATCAGTTGGGTTGGGTTGGGGGATTACGGCCAATTATCTACAAGTGGGATCTATGCAGATGGGCGTGGATGCTCCCCTTGGGGGTATTTCTAAGGGATTCTAACCCTTATTTACGCTAAGTTTTGGAGGAAACCACGGAAAATTCCTAACGGTTAGGTTGCCGGACGCGATCTGGTTTTGAACCAGGCACATTCCGTCTCCCAGTTCAGAGTGCTATGCTCTCAGCCACTGGTTGGGCCGCACTGAATCAGATTGCGGCTCAGTAGCTGGTATTGCAGTAGCACATTCAAATAAACCTGCTTTATAGATTCCCCCCCCCCAAATCAAAAAGTGTACACTCTGATAAGAATATTTCTCATTTTAAAAGAGAAAAGCCTGAACCGCTTTATTCTACAGCTTGAGATTGAAAAATTTGTCAAAAATTAAATATTTTTTATTTTTCAGCCGTTCTTCATTTAAATTATTTAGGAAAGGACACTCTGTATTCAGTGAAATTTTCAAATATACCTAGAAAATATAATTATTGTTGGTTGTCACGATGTAAAAGAAATTGGAAACAATAATTTATCTTCTTTCGAAAAATCACTAAAAATTAAAAATTTAGGCTAGGGATAACCGATTTTATCTTTTTTTGGAATCGAAACTTTCCGAGTATGCAATGATAAAAAAATTGCCGACCAATTATTAAGAACATATGAGCTGATACATGTGCGATAACACTTTTTGGGGGGATTGGAGGAAGATATTTGATAGTTAAAAAAAGGTATTGAAAAATTAAACAAAGCAATACTTAGCGTCACCGAAATTTCACATGCGTGCAAAGTTTCAGCTCGATCGGATGATAGTGGGTTAAAATTCATAGACAAATTTTGAACTGGAATGTCATACACAGTTAATTAAAAACTTAAAAAAACAAATGATGATTAATTTAATTTTTTGTTTTCAACTAAAAAATATTTATGATAACTATATTATAAATACGGCATGTATTTTATAGTCGCAGATGAAAATGCTAAACATTAATAATAAACCTAGGACCGAAGCTTAGAGCATACCACTTTACCCATTATAAAGTGGAATTTATTTTTAAGTCAATAATATATTTTGTACTTTAACTACTTAAAGTATTTTTTTAAAATTTCTCTTGCAGTTTTTTTCATTCTATTTAAAATATAGAATAATGTGTGTGTGTGTGTGTGTGTATATTATTCATACCTAATTACTCATTATTAAAGTCCTAAACTTATTGACAGTTTTTGAATAAACACAAAAATTAGACTAAACAGAAAGTTTACTTTTACTATTAAACTGCTTATTTTTGCAGTTCCAAACGGGGAATTTATGAATATATTTAAATACTTATAAATATATGTTCTTGAAGGAATGTTAAATTTTTGGTTCATTTTATCCAAGTAAAGAATTCTTCTGAACTTTGTGATGTCAAAGTCATGTTTCTGATCAAGTTTCCCTTGTTCTGACCTTCAAAAGTACTTGTTAAGTAGTCAAAATTTTTATGACTGAAAAAGACATATGCCAGTGGTCCACAAAAAGTAATTCGACGTAATTAAGTAACAGTGAAAAATAATCTCAATATAAAACTGCAGTTGCTGGGTTATACTTAGAGGTATGCTGATGTTTATTTAGTGTTTATCATGAAAAGTGAAACGTAGTACAAAAATTATTGAGATAAAAAATGTTTTTTAAGATGAACAAATCTATAAACATAAAAATTATTTTAAAATTTTAATACTCCTTTTGTAGCAGGCCCTGTCTATCGGACGGACACTTGGTGCACTTGCCCTGGGCACACATGGAGAAATAAGCCAAAAAATTGAGTTTAACACGATATACAGGGGCACAAAAATTGAGCCAGCTAAAGGACACAAAATCTGAAAAGTGCCCTGGGCACAAAAGTGTTATAGTGAAAGTCAGGCCCTGGTTTGTAGACATAAACTAAATATAAAAGGAATTAAAACATTTTAAAATAATTAGTAATAATGTAAAGGAGTCAGTGATTTTTTTTTTTTTTTTTTTTTTTTTGAGGAGGATGGGGGGCCTCAAAATTGAGTTGCGCCTCGGGCCTCTCAAGAGCAAAATCCGCCACTGAAATGGGGTTATCACAGGCGGATGCTACTAGGCGTCTTGATGTGTCTCGTACTGTCTGTCTATGGAAAGAACTCCCTCGAAATACGAAGCCCGACGTAGCGTTCGAGGGAGTTCTTTAGTGGGGTCCACCGTCTCTGGAATCAATATCAAACCGAAGCTTCTGCATCCATAATATATTCTCCAGGCTGACTACGATCTACAACACCCTTCAGGATACCGTTTTATAGCTCTTTCGGCCCGAAGGAGAAGCCTTTCTGTGCCGCAACTTGTTGTAGACCATTCTGTAGCATCAGGGAGAAGAATATCTGCTGGTGCGGTGAGAAGGCGTCTTTACAATTTAGGTTTCTATGCATGCAAGGCGACCAGTTGTGTATGTCCCCCTCAACGGACGACAGAGAAGGGCCCGCTTACCTTGAGTAAGAGAACACGTTTCCTGGACCAGACAGCGATGGGCTTCTGTACTCTTTACAGATGAGTCCAGATTCGCAAGAGAGAGATTCAGGACGTCTGCTGATTTGGAGGGAACATAGCACCAGATAATATCCATCTAGCATTGTTGAAAGACACAGTTACCGAGGTAGGGGAATAATAGTCCAGTCAAATTAGGAAAAATGGGGGGGGGGAATTTATATATTTTTGAAACTTGGGGAAAACACTAATTGGGTATGTAGTTGTATGAAACAGAAAAGTTCCCCCCTCTCGGGGTGCCGCGTCCCCCATTTTGGCCCCCCCAAAAGGTCACTTTTTTAGATTTTCACTTCTATCTCAAAAATCGTCCGTTTTAGCAAAAAAATGTCAATTACAAAAAGAAAGCTGATAAAATTTCCTACAAGATTGTACATGGTCATTTTTTCTATATGCAATAGCTTTCGAGATATGTTTTAGACAAAATCGCAAATTTTTGGAAAACGCTTCTTTCTATCCCGATTTTTAACCAGTCTTTTAACCCTTCAACCCTCAGTTTTACAGCAATTGTTTTCGTAACAAAGTTGTAGAGTATTCAATTACCTTTAAAGTGAGTTATTATTTGTAACTTTATCTTTAAATGATCAAAAGTTATTGCAATTTGAAATTTTCAATAAATTTAGCAAATTTGAATGAAAACTACATTGCGCGTCAAAGTATGACAAAATCTTGGAAAAAATTATAAAATTTTGAAACTTTGGGAAAACATTGGTTGGGGATGTAGTTGTATGAAACAGAAAAGTTACCCCCTTAGGTAACTTTTCTGTTTAGTAACTTTTCTGAGGGGGTAACTTTTCTGTTTCATACAACTAGATCCCCAACCAATGTTTTCCAAAAGTGTCAAAACTTTATAATTTTTTTCCTAGATTTTGTCATACTTTGACGCGCAATGTAGTTTTATTCAAATTTGCTAAATTTATTGAAAATTTCAAATTGCAATAACTTTTGATCATTTAAAGATAAAGTTACATATAATAACTCACTTTAAAGGTAATTGAATACTCTACAACATTGTTACGAATACAATTGCTGTAAAACGGAGGGTTGAAGGGTTAAAAGACAAAATTTGTTAAAAATCGGGATAAAAAGAAACGTTTTCCAAAAATTTGCGATTTTGTCTAAAACATATCTCGAAAGCTATTGCATATAGAAAAAAATAACCAATTACAATCTTGTAGGAAATTTTATCAGCTTTCCCTTTGTAATTGACATTTTTTTGCTAAAACGGACGGTTTTTGAGATAGAAGTGAAAATCTATAAAAGTGACCATTTGGGGAGGGTAAAGGTGGGGACGCGGCACCCCGAGAGGGGGGAGCTTTTATGTTTCATACAACTACATACCCAATTAGTGTTTTTCCCAAGTTTCAAAAATATTTAAATTTTTTCCCCCATTTTCTGTTTTTTGGTCTAATTTGCCTGGATTATAATGGTTTGGGCAGGGATCTCACTCGGTGGTCACACTGACCTGCATCAGTGCCGGATTAAGATAACACGGGGCCTGTAGCAAATATTTCCAAGAGGAGGCCTAGATGCACTAACACACCCAGAAAGCTTATTTTTTTTTTAGGTGGAGGCGTTCACCCTCACATTATAGTAGTCTAGATAAATTAACTGAGAAAATAAAAAGTGTTAATTAAATAACTATTTATTTTTAGAACTAATTAATTAGTTAATTGAATTGCTGGTGCAAATTAGATATAAATAAAACTAAAATTTCACATGTGTTAGATTTATGAGGGGTTTATCCCAACCCTCCCTCCCCTTGGGTGCGATGCTGTCTACGGTTTGTGAGATAAAATAAAACATAACTCTTACATACTTTCCTTGATGTAATATGAAAAAATCTGAGATAACGTTAGACAAACCAAATTTTCCAACTAATTGGTGAACGGGAAAAAATGCCCCTCAAAATAAAGTTTTGCTCTTTTTTTTAGAGGCAGAGAGCTAAATACATTGTGAGACTGGCGATGTTTAAAGGTATTTATATCTAGAACTCAGTTTTTTTAATGAATGTTAATGTTAATGGGTATATATTTTGAGTTTCTAACACCACCATCCCCTTTCTTAAGAGCAAATATAACATGACAAGTGTACATAAAATAATAATTGTTCCGTCAAAAGTTTTAGAACCTTCAAAAACAAAATGTACTTCAAACTGTGTTTAAACACATATTTCCCTCTAAAAGTACATACTTGTAAAATTATTCCATTATTAGGAAGGTCTTTACCAGTACAGGGACTTCTCACTTGTGCATCTTTCTTTCATTAACAATTTTTTTAAGATATCCTGTCACGAGGAACAGGAAAATAATGATACAGGTCTTTCTCACTTAGAAGCGCCACTTTGAATTGTCTCTCTCAGTTATGCGCAAAAATGAACAACGCAATTTCACGAATAATGTCACACAGATGTACTTTCTCCGCTGTCCTCGAAGACACGATGTTTAAAAAACGTAAATTTTGGGAATGTTGATAAAAATGTAATATCAAGCAAAGTAAGACGTTCAAACTGCTTTTAATGAATTGCGGGAGAATATAATGATAAATAAGGTGATAATGATCACTCTGTCCCGTCTTATGCTACTGCTTTAGGAGCCCTATAAAAATTGAGACGTTATCTGTAAAATTATGACGTAACTTCAAATGCAAAAACGACATATTTTAATGAGTTAGTAGATTGTATTACAAACGCGGCCGCTGCAAAAATAAACTGCAGTATTGATGACATTTCGGTAAAACAATGTCACTACATTCAAAGTTTATCCTATGTAAAATGGAATTATATGCGTTCATTCTATTTTAGAATTAAAAGTTAAATTAAATTGTATAGCAAAAAATTGTTAAATATAATATTCTTTTTCACTGAAAAAATATTATTGAGCATATTCTTTTCTCAAATGTTTTGTCTCTCATTATTTAGATGAAGAGTTAGAAAATATGGCCGTCTTTCAGTTATACGCGGTTCTCAGTTACACACGATTTTTAGTCGGTCCCTTAAAACACATATGAGCGAGAGATCACTGTACTAGTTTACATATTTTAAACTTTTGTTTTCATTCATTTAATTGTTTAATTCATAAAAAATCGAACTGAGGATAGGTAGATTTATCGCTATTTACACTTCCGCTATTAAAAATAACACTGCATGAACGGACTGCATTCAAACTGCACATGCGTATAGAAGGGAAATGTTACTTCCACATACCGCTCGGCACACTTATAAAAGGCCATTTCTTTCGTGTTCTACAAGCAAGCGTGAATTACTTTTCAGCCTACCCTCGTAAAAATAATTTAAATATTTTAGAGGGAAAAGATCATCTGTCTACGATTTTAATTTTCATTACTAAAGGCCATGGCCCCTAGACTCACTACGCTCGCTTTTCGTATGAGGCATTCGGCCCCTAATAAGGTTTATTCGTAAAAAAAAGGCGTAATTTTAACAAACAAAACATAAATGTTGGATCAGATAGAATGATCAGATAACGACCTATACATTGCTTGTTTCTTGCATGTTCCTTGGAACATAAAAATTTAAACTTCGCAGTATTTTTAACTATGTGAAACCCATGGAACACCTTGCGTCTAACCAATTTGGCGACTTGCGTATATGTATAAGTAATTAGTTCTAAGAAAACAGTACTTCATAAGTTTTCTTTGGTAAAAACTGCGGAACAGCTAGGATAGCTTGCCATCAATGGAGACTTCACACATGCTCACAACATATAATTACTGCTCATGTAAGGTTTACAGAAAACCGTTATCCATATTTTCATATACATAATAGTTTGCAGATTGGGGTTTATACAGCAAGAATTATATCATCTCGCCGGGCTGGCAAATATCCAAAGTGTACTATAACTGCTACAATGGCATAGATAACGCCACCAAATATTTCTGCTGATAGCAAATATTCCAGCTGGACCGAACCGGCTTTAAAATGATCTGCATTTTAATTATTTTTCATTTTCAAGATACTGGATTCTAACATTTTGGAACTCCTGGTTTAGATTCACCCTTCTTGGAAAGATACCATTTTGCTAGATCGTACCCAATGCCAAGATGGCGTTTTTAAAATCAGTTACAATTAGTTATTCTGCTTTGGAAACAGTGGTGGATTAATGCAAGTTTGTCGGGGAGGGGCGGTTTGCTCGTCGGTGGGGGCGGTTTGCTCGTCGGTGGGGGCGGTTAGTTAGAAGATTGACATATACATCCATTTTATGGAAGTAAAATAGGATTTTTTACATTAATTTCTTTTTTCTTGGGGGGAGGGAGGCCACCCCCTCCCCCCCCCCCTTAATCCTCTCTTGTTTGTAAAAACGAATAATCGCTAATTCTAAACTCCTGTTGTCTAAGCAAACTTACTATTTGAAAATTGTTAATTTTGTGTAACACACTTTGAATTATTTATTTCATATATTTTTTAATTTAGTGTAAAATTGATGTAATTCTACTTCATGTTTGTCAATTTCAAGCGATTCTACATACTTGGAAATGCTTTGTTGCAAAGGAATGAATGATTTTATGCCAAATATGGCAACCATTATGTTTATTTTTTCAGTTTTTCATTAATATCTTGTAAAATAATAGGATTTTCGAAATTTAAGTCAGCTTATCACGTTCCTCGGAATTTTTCGAATCCGCCGGCACCTTAGTCGAAACTCAAATCCCCATGGTTTAGGAGGAGATAGTCAAACAAGCTCTTGACAGCGGCGGCGGCAGTTACTTTTTTTAGAATAGAGAGAAACTGTAAATAAAGTAAATCATATGAAATTAGTTAAGTTTCTGTTCAGCCTTTGAAATAATTTAAAATATTCCGTTACAAAAAAAAAAAAAAAAAAAAAAAAAAAAAAATTAATCTCAATAAGAGGATTGTTTCTCTTCTAAATAGAATAATCTATGTAATAATTAATAAAAAATTTGGATAAAACATTCATTATCGTATAACTTTCAAATGATTTTGCCGGATATAAAAATCTTAAATGTGATCAAATATTTTAAGAGTTTCTTTGTGGAGCAAGGGTTTCAGAAAAGCCTCTTGTTTTCAATTTGCTTGGGGTTAGGACTTCCCGGATCCCCTGACCGTCGTTGTGCCAAGTCCTCCCCGTTCAATTTTTTTATCTGAACGAGCTTACTGACATTCGCGACTTTGACCCAGAGCACATTTTAACATACAAAGTAAGAGGCATCCAATGAAAAGATAGTGCTGCATAGTGATATAAGTGACACATTATGCCACCCTATCCCAGTCAATGCTCCCACACAGCCGGAGTCTTAAGCAAAACTCAATTTTATTATTTATAAGTGGCATTAATCATGAAATTTTTCATTTTTTTTGCGTCTTCTTCCTCTTAGTAAACTTTTTTTTTTAATCTGGAGTGACTCCACACTCGACTTTCTGAACACTTGATGTTTACCAAGCGCTCAAATAAATTTCAATTCAACTCTATCGGATGTAATGTTCAGGCGTTAGTGCACTTAAAAAAAATCTGGAGTGACCCCACTCGATTTTCCGAACACTTACGATTAAGAGCATTACCAAGCATTTAAATAAATTTTAATCAATTAATAATTCAAATATATATACCAAATTGAAGCTCAATCGAATGCGCTGCTTAAACGGTAGCCCACTTTCAAGATTTTCTCCCATAGGCCATAATGTAAAAGAAATCTTTGTCGCAGCCCTGTAGAAAAACTATAAGTCCTATACACATCAAAATCAATACTAGTCCTGCTACGGTGGCTTATAACATTTATACCCAATTTGAGCTCAATCGAATGTACCGTTTAAACGCTAGCGCACTTTTAAGAATCTCCCCCCATAGGCCATAATGTAAAAGAAATCTTTGTCGTAGCCCTGTAGAAAAACAATAAGTCCTATACACACCAAAATCAATACCGGTCTTGCGACGGTGGTATATAACCATAGAGAAGGGATAGCTGGAGGGAGCATTTGTAACCCTAAACTGAAGCGAGCACACGAGTCACGTGACCTGGGGACGAGCGGGGGTGAAAGCGAGCTCCGTTTCCTTTGCAGTTCTCCATAGCTTTGAGAGAGGTCGATGGTTCTCATCGAAAAAAATGGTGAATTATTGCTCTGCATATGGATGCAACGAAAAATTCGTGAAAGGAGGACAACTGACATTTCACAGGTAAGCTATGTTTTGCAATTTTAGTCAATTAAAATGTATGGATGTACTTTAAAACACTAGATTGACAATTTGGCGATTATATTAACTCGCCAAGTATGGCTCGCGCTAGACTTCAAAAATCCGGAAAGCGAGAGAGCCGACAGCGTTATCATGTCCGGCTGAAATTTTGCGAGTCAAATTTGACTCGCAGTTTCAAAAAGTGAGAGTCAATTTTTTAAAAAAATATCGATTTACGCGTTAAAATGCGAGTACGCGCGAGCCCTGTCGCCAAGTATTGTAGGTCTGAAATTTACGTAATTTAACTTTTAATTTCAAATTAAATTAAAAATCATATCAAACTAAAATTTGCTCTTTATTTTCTCAGTTGCCATAACAGGTTATTGTTTTAGAATGTCTATTGGTGCTGTAGTGTCTCACTCATGTTTCTTTCTTAAGCATTCTATTTTTTCAAAATTTCCTTATTGTTAAGGTAATTCTTTTTGAATATTACAAAATTAGGATAGTACATGTTGGTAAACTAGCAACTAAAAGGCTACAAATAAATAAAATTAGAAACTTAAATTTAAAATCTACAATTTTTAAATTTGTAGATTTAAAAATTGTAGTATCAGCAATCATGCTGATCAGCAATCAGCAATCTAACTATCATGTAGTATAGAGAATTGCCAGTAAATCGTACAACATAAATCTAAATCCATTTTTGCAAATAAATTACATTAAAGTAGACCTTTAAACTAGTGAAATGAACTTGTTAAAAAAATAATTCAGCCACAACAAAATGTTATATAGATTATTTGTTTCAAGCTAAATATGGATTTAAAAATTATCTGAACCCTGATTCCCTAATATTCTCATCAAGCTTGATCTCATGCTAAATATTTTAGCAAAAGATTCTTTGCAGAATTTTTATTTTATTTATCCATTTATTAATATTATTTTGTCATTTTTATTTTGAAAATAGGATCATACGGGTCAGTACGTATTCACACGGGAACTTTTCAGTTACAATTTTTTCCCTTTACCTGTATGTAAACTGCAAATGAAAATATATTAAAATAGATAAAATGACAGTCATTCCAGCTATGTAAAGTTTCTCTCTCTCTCAGAAATGGGAATTCATTTGATGTAATTTTTTTGTAATATAAAAAAATAGAGTTTTTGTTTTATCTTATTCAGAGTTCCTGTTTTTGTATAGTCAGCAAATTAAAGGAATTCCAAACATAACGCTGAAATGTTCTAAACTGCTTACGAACTGTTGATATGTTTAATTCTTATTTATTTGCTATTTAATGAAATCACACAGAGATGGTTGCAAGATGATAAATAGAACTGTGCCGTCTGGCATAGCAACTGTAAAGCTTGTCTCATAATTTCTTTGTATAAGAATTAGAAATATGTTGTCTCACATAGCAACAGCAAATACTGTTTTATCTCGTCTCGCAACCATCTCACAAATCAGACTTTTATCACACATAAAACTCATTTGATAATGTACATTACTAGATTTTATTGCGTCCCGCAGTGGACTGGGCGCTAAACTCCGTTCCCATAAGAACACGGCAAGTGAAGCAGCAACTGGCTTGGCCAGTGCTTGGGAGGGACTTCCCCCTCTCGGCCCGTCCGCTGTGGAACCGTGTACGCTAATGGGAGCTGGTGCACGTAAAATCCGTCGTGGCTCCAAAGTCCTCCAAGTTGTTAAACGATACCTCTGGGGGTGCCGATTTCAGGGGGTTGGTCCCTCCTCTGGAATGGGTTCAAAATTACGGGACACCGAGCTAAGACGGACTTCCTCCCACTGGGGCTCATTGAAATGGAAGCCGCTCCTTCGGCCCATCGCCTGCCTATATAGGGGGATCTGTCACCGCAACGCGGTTGCCAGAGGGCATTAGCAACAACAACAACAACAGATTTTATTGCAATGTATTGTAAAAAATCAAAATAATATGAAAAATACAGCAAAATAAAATCTTTCAAAAGCCGAAACTTCAAAGTAATATTCTGCAAAGCAAAATTAGAGACTAAATAATTCCAGAATAACTAGAGAGGGAGAAAAAACTATTTCCCCCGTCTCTCCCCCGTTCCCTTTCTAGAAAAATAAAATGCTTTGAGTTTGCGAGCCAAAGGGCGATAAGTAGCCAATCCGCTTATTTTTCCTCTCCTATTACGCTCTTATCTTAGCTTCAACTTTCCCGGGAAAATACAATAGGACGCTCTCTCCACCTATCCCTTCTCTATGTATATAACATATATACCCAATTTGAGCTCAATCGAATGCCCCGTTTAAGAGCTATCGTGTTCACTCACATGCACATACATACATACGTCTAGTAAAAATAGCATAAATGAATTCAGAAGACCTCAAAATGTGTAAATACACCAAAATCTCGAAGTCGAATTTTTCCATGATTACAATACTTTCCTTACATGGTACATGTTCGGAAAGTAAAAATGATTTGTTTGTGTAAGCCGCAATGTACAAGAATACTTTTTTGTAGCCTTGTAAAAAAAATTTAAGCCGTGCACTTAGGGTGGAGTGAAAGTGGCCAAAAAAAATTTTTTTTTTATTTTTTAATATTGCCTGACTCAACAAATAGTGCTGTATGGCAAAAAAGTCACAGAAAAAAAATTCTAGTCCAATCACTGATTGTCTTCAGGTTCCACACTGGGCTCAAAGAAAGGAATGTTAAAGTAATAAAAACTTTTTAACAAAAAAATTAAACCGCCGAAAAATTCAAAAGCAAAAAATAATAAACCTTTTCTTAATTAACCTTAATAACTAAGTCCTTAAACTAATGTAAGTATACCTAAGTAATTTTGAGTCGATGCCAAACAACCAATGAACAAAGATCACTAAATTGCCTAAATCTCTATTATTAATAGGAGTAATTTATTGTTCACACACAGATTTTTAGTTGTGTATTAGAAAGTAGACCTCTCTGCATTTCTGAGAAAGCTCGTTGATCGTGAGAGACGTGAGGAGAGCGCATTTTTTGGAATGTTAATGTTTATCGCCGGAGATTTCACGTTGCAATGTCAATTTGATTTGGTTATTTCTTTAAATTTAAGGTAATTTAGTGATCTTTGTTCATTGGTTGTTTGGCACCGACTCAAAATTACTTAGGTATATTTACATTAGTTTAAGAACTTGGTTATTAAGGTTAATTAAGAAAAGGTTTATTATTTTTTGCTTTTGAGTTTTTCGGCGGTTTAATTTTTTTGTTAAAAAGTTTTTATTTTATAATTTTTTGTGTCTATAAACGCAAATTAACAGCTTAGTGATGTCAAATTGAGCAAGCGAATTCTATACATTCATCTGTGTACGTCACACAGTAGCTAGAATTAAAAAATAATAGGGATCGACCGATACCACATTTCGCCGATGACCGATACCGATACTTTACCTATAAATTCATTTTCAGAAATTGCCGATACCGATACTTTTAAGTTATGGTATCGGCCGATACCAATACTTAACCGATACCGATACTTCACAGAATTTAATGTCATTTAAACCTACATCTGTATTCTGGGCAGTTTTTGTAACGAGAGTGCAGTTCTCGTTAAAATGAATAACAGTATGATGAAATTTGATCCCAGTAGAAAGCATTTAAAAGAAAAAAGAGTGGATACATTGAAGTGTGAATTTACAGTACTTCTAGTCTTTCTTTTCTATTCAATCATGCCGACAAATGGCCGAATTTATAAAAAGCTGAGCACTGGGAAGCGTCTTAGTGTGCAGGTTCGGAATTCTTTCTCTTCGCGTGGCTGTCGATCTAGTGGTCTAGAGTTTGGGGCGATTTTCTCCAGATGTTACGTGAATATACCTTAGACTCCCTTTAAAAGTCCTCCGCTCAAGCCCCCCCTCCTACAGGTAGATGCCCATCATTTAGACTTGACAGAACACAAACACGGGGGGGGGGAGTTAAAGGGATATATTAATAAGAGAATCCATTACCTGTGCCGACTGGTGCAAACATTTAAATCAATTTTTCTCAACCTCTATTTTATCGCCTAATAGTTGCTATGAGCCAGACAAAAGGTTTCCATATTAGACCCAAAACAGCTTCCTGCTTGCTCTTACTATATGTGTCTGTTTTTGGTTCATGCCTCGATTTTGTGCTTACAAAAGTAAACACATGAAATTTATTCAACTTCAAAGCTTGCAAGTTTTATTTAGATTTTTTTTAATTATAATTCTTTCACATATGAAAATATTTTTTAGATTACTTAAACTACATTAAATTGTGATAATGTATAAACTCTACAGTATTATTTAAGTACTACATATGCATTTAGATATTGTTTATTAAATACGTATGTAAATTCTTCTCTTAAAATGCATAATAAGTTCACATTAATTAATGGTTTTATTTATCTGATCCCATTATTTTACCACTAAGTGAATTATTAAATGTTTTAGCAAGATTTCTTTTTAATATAAACTCATATGATGATTTTTAAGTTCTTTTTGAAAATCCGAATATTTTGATTCTCCGGATAGGGTTAAGTTACAATTAATCCGGATGATCCATGCACTTGATCTTTTACGTACGAAGAACAGGTACACACCGATTATTCCTGTGTTTTACTCATACATAAACCAAATACTATTAAGAAATATGTTTTTACGCCAAAATTTGAAATAAACTAAATAATAATTAGTATTACTAATTATACTAATACAGCTTCAACTTTTTAAATTAACAATATAAATAATTATTAGATTTGGATAATTATTACACTTCTCAAAACAGAATGATACATAAATTCTACGTTCTCTCATTAATCTGATAGATAATAATTTTAGAATTCGTACTTTTGATAGTGTGTAATGTTTTAAAAATGAATCATTTAACTTCTGGACCAACATAATTAAAATTCACGGGAGTCGCCAGTTTTCAAGTCACTGCCAAAAATTTAACTTCTTTGCGACACAAAAAAGGAATAAATTGTTTTTACATATAGGTTTCGTTTATAATTTTAGTATCATTAATTTTGTGATTGAAACAGCTACAATATGAAGAAAAATATTTTTGCTCGTTTTCAAGCTACGCCTTGGAGGGTCTATATAAAATATGCTTAAAAATGACGAGATTAATTGAAGGTTAAAGAAAAATTAAAAAATGATAAACTAAATTCAATTTTCAAGTCTAAAAAAAACGTTCCTACTTAAAGTATCCATATTTAATGAAATTGATCTTCAGTGTTTTCGTTTTTATGATCATTGATAACATGTTTTTCTGTGATTGATATGAACAAATTTTACCTGTTTAAATTCTAAGCTCTGAGCAGGGGCGGCGTGGCACGGTAAGCAAGGTCTGGGTGCCATTGTCGAAAGGGGGGGCCATTTCGAACTAAAACTGAGAAAATCTTGATCTAGAGCAGTGGTTCCCAAACTTTTTTGTCCTTCTCTTCAAAAAATCTTCAACTAGATTTTTTGAAGAGAGAGAGAAAGAGACTTTTTTTTTTCGCGACCCACTACTACATGACGATAACCAATACAGGCTATATAAAATAGTATAGTTTACTATATATATATAAAATAATAAAGTTTAATTTTTCCCACCCTTTTCGACCCACCGAAATTTCTCCCGTGATCCAACAATGGGTGGCGGCCAATAGTTTGGGAACCACTGATCTAGAGCACAAAAGGGGCGCCTTTTTTTTTTTTTTACGTTTGCAGAGGGGCACCATGGGGGGGGGGGTTATGTCCGACTAACGTCATTCGGTTCAAACCCTATCCCCGTTTGCATGCGCAGAAATACGATTCACTTCTGATAGCAGAATGCTACTTTCGGTTTCAAATACTTCCGGCTGACTAATATAAAAATGTCTGTATCTGAAGTTCTATAAGCTAAATAGAAATAAATTCCTCAAACGTATTTCGAAGGCTGACACTTAAACACACATATGGGCAACCGCCGGCCTGCGGGCTGGATGTGGCCCGCCGTGGCTTTTGATCTAGCCCGCAGAACATCTGAAAACTCCGTATAAATCATTCAATATCCCATATAAATCCCAATTATACGGCCCACCATTTCGTTAAAATCCGCAATTTTGGCCCGCGACTTCGCTAACATCCTAAAGTTCGGCCCACAACTTTCAAAGATTGCCCATATCTGCTTTAACATTTTAAAGGTCGTCATCCCCTGAAATATCAAATGATGTCAAGGGCCGTCTACCTCATCAATTTTGATATCTAATATCATACCCAAGCCGAATCAAGTGTCCTTGCGCCATTTTTTTAAAATAAAAATTTAAAGCATGTCTCTTAAGCGTAAAATCTATATCAAGAGCTAGACTTTCTCCAACGATATCAAAAGCCTAAATATACAGTAGAATCTCCCTATAACAAAGTCTCCTTACAACGAATTTCTCCCTATAACGAAATTTTTCATGGAAAAGTAACTTTAAGGCTTAAATAACAGTATAAACATTCTCCATATAACGAAGAGCTTATTTTCCGATAGCGAATATTTCAGATTTACCTATGATTCTTTTTGTTAGTTTTGAAGAAAATTTTAATTTTTGAACAGACCACTTAGTGGAAGAGATGATAAAAATGGAGGCCAGGAAAGTGAAACTTGACTCTCTTGAAATATTTATACAATATTTAATTATACAATTTATACAATTAAGACACTTCACCAGCGTCCGATTATGTCCAACAGGGGCACCGGGCATCGATAGATTTGGGTGCCCCTAATCTATGAAAATTGTTATATTTTTCATAAAATTTTGATATAAAAAAGAATATTTTAGAAAAAAAACATTTAAAATTGGGGGCCCTTTCAAGTCGGGGGCCCTGGTCAAAGTCCCGATTTGCCCATATAATACCCCGTACCCTGCGCTTCACGACCAAAACCACATCAAACTTTAATGCTTCAAACTTTCAAAACCATTAAAAAGAGGTTTCCAAATGGGAGAAAATGTGCCTCACTCTATTTTCAGCGGACTTTTAAAATGTGAATATTTTTATGAAAATTTAAAATCACTGAATGAAAAACAATGTAAAATAACGGAATTTTGAAGTAAAATAAGCGTAAGTGCATTACATATTTTATTCTCTAAATTCGTGGACTGTCTTTACTTTTGAATATTTAATTTATACAATGAAAGTAAGAAACCGTAAGTTTAACAAATATATAATAAACTAGCTGCGTGCTCGTTCTCCGCACGGTAGGGAACGAAACTTTTTCTTACATGTATAGTTCGAATTGATTCCAGAGATTTGGAATCTAAAAATAAGCAAAATGATTTGACTCTTCGCGTAAAGTTACTCATTACTTATTCGTAAAGTTAGTATAAGTACTGACCTGTGACCATTGTTAATATTATGACGCAAAAAACTATGTCGTTGTCATTCACGATCAGAAAAGGAAAGCGTGATGGGTACATGTGGGGCCCCAAAATTCATCAATGCCCGGGGCACCCTGTTGGTCATAATCAGGCCCTGTTTAATACCGCAATATATTTCCTGCTATTCGAAAACGTGACCCGTTTAAAATCTTAATCGAAAATAATGCTAGATAATTCACTGGTGGAAAAACAGCAGTCAATTATTTATCTTGCAACGTAAAGTAAAATATGGAATTATTTCATGCATGGCGTATGTTTTGCTTGTGAGTCCGTTATTCTGATTGAGTTTCGAAAAAGGTTTTAAACTTATGACATCAAAATCACGCACTTTTCACATGCGAAAACTCAGTTATTTTAAAGTAATTTTATTTTTTTTTTCAACTGGCAATTTTAATAATTGTTACTGTCTCCAAGACAACCGAAACGCAAGATATCATACCAAAAATTTCAAGCTGCTCCTATTGAAATGAAAATAATTCTTTACTTAAAAAATCGTAAAAAATCTCCTAATTTATATTTTCCTCTGGTTTTTCTTTTAAAAGAGAGCGAAATGTATGCTCCGTCATTTGACAAAATATAAAAAAGTTATGACGGATAGAATTCAAGATGCAGCGATTTTAAAAATATTTTACGAAAGTCAGCGTCAAATTTAATTTTATTTGAAAAATTCCCAAAAATCTGAAAATTATGTTACACAGTCCGAACAAACAATTTTTAAAAGAGAATTTTCTCCTTTATCCGATGATGTAAATTTCGTTTCCTTGCGAGTGTAATTACCGGCGTTATTACGTATTAAGCGAGAAAAATCGCTAAAAATCGGACAAAACATAAAATAAAACATTTTCTAATTCGAATTTCGAAAAAATCGCTCCGAGGCGTGTTAGGGTCTGTCCTAGTGAAGCCGTATGCAAAATTTGGTAGGTCTGCGACCAACCGTCTTGGCGCAATGTGATCCAGAGACGCGCGCAAAAAGATCGGTGGTCACAAACTTTACTACCTACATACATAGTAGAGATGAGACGGGCTCAGCCCGAGCCCGAAAGCCCGAGCCCGGGCTCTGAAATTCACAATTGTGTTCGGGCTCGGGCTCATGAAAAATTTCTCCTTTATCGAACAGACTGCTTGAAACAGATTTTAAAAAGTGATTCGTGAGGAAAATAAAAGTACTTATAAAATATAAAAAAATAAATAAGCAAATAAAAATAGCGGCACGTGTGCCTAGAAGGTGCGTGAAGCTCTTTGGGTATTTTAGAACGGCGGTTTATATTCCTTAGTTAGTCATGAGATCCGACATTTTTTGATAAAAGATGGATACAAAGAATTAGAAAGTGCATTGGGAGTTTGCAGCTATATTTGTCTTTAATTTGCACAAACGGCAAAATTTATTGTATTCTATCAATGAAGTAATTGAATTTTTTTTTTTAATCTTTAGTTCAACTTTCGGGATCGGGCTCCGACTTAAATAATATTGTTCGGCCTCGGGCGGGCTCGGATGAAAAGTCCTCGGGGTCGGGCAGGCTCGGGCTTCAAAAAATGAGCCCGAACTCATCTCTAATACATAGCTACATACAATGTTTACTCTCGGATTTTATTATATAAGAAGATACGAATTTATTTTTAATTGAAAGTCATAATTTAATACTTTTAAACATCAAATTAACTAAAAAGTTTGTAATATTTGCTGAAATAACTGCAAAAATCTCTGTACAACGAAATTTTCTCTATAGCGATTTTTTTAACTGGAACCCAGCGAGTTCGTTATAGGGAGATTCATTGTATATATATATATATATATATATATACATCGAAATCATGTTAAGAACTATCTAGTAATCTTTCTGGTAATAACTTTGAGTATGAACATTTTCATATGCATGGGTTCAATAATATTAATATCACTATTCTGTCTATAAAGAAGAACCATAATGAACGTTTATTTTTAGAAAACTACTTCATCCAATTTCATAATACTAGTTATCCGTATGGTCTAAACCAATTAGTTCATAATAAACAATTAATATTTTATACTAGCACTACTAACATAAATAAATATTCTCCAATCTATAATACTTTAAACTTGTCTATATATAATAAAACACTTAGAACTTCTAGAGGTAAACGTAAAAAGAGTAATAGTCCTAAGTATTCTAATAGTTATAGAAAATCTGCTATTTTAAAATTATATAATTACTATACCAGTACTTATAATTGGATTAATATACGTACTTTCATTTACTCCATTAAAAAGAAACTTTTAGTTAAGTTTTTTTCTATTTTTTCAAATCTTAACATTTCTGGACATTTTTCTCACCTATTCTTCGATCTCATTGTTGCACGAGCCACTGCACTTACCGTAAACCTAACCAATAACAGTAATAATACACCTTCTAATTCTAACTTATTAATTACTTTCACAAATCCTGCAATCAATAACTTAAACTTCAATACAATATTTTCTACTAATAACACTTACTTTCCCATCAAAAATGTCATTATTAAAAAGTCCTTTAAATATCCCCTACCCTTTGGTAGGAAACTATTTAACTGTAACTCCTTTTCGAAAACATATAACCCTTCTGATACACCACCCTGTATATGTAATGACAATCACTATAGGAACTTCATTAATAGGGATTATGGACACATCATTACTGGGGATCTAGCTATCATAAAAGATATTAGGTTAAAAAAACTCATGCAGAAGGGCTCTAAACACCGTATTCCTTCAAAACACTCTCTTAGTGGCATTGTAACACAATTCACATATGATTTAGATTTTTACATATATAATACTGCCATAAAATACAGCACTCCTATTGAAGCCTTCACTACCTGGAAAGTAAAAGTACTTTCTATCTTTAAGCAAAATATTGCTAAATATGTAAAATATAGTTCTCCTGCCAATAGTCAATTTCATACTCAAATAGACTTTATAAAGCAGTATTTCATAATTACTTATGTAGATAAATCATCCAATAGCTATGCTTTTATTTGTAAACAGTTATATCATAGCTTGTTAGCCTCTACAATTGTAAATAACAGTATCTATTCCTCTACTAATTTGTCTACTGTAGTTTGTAACAAAAAAATTCTGGCTTTCTATAAACTTCTCAATCTACAACATAATAATCTAAACTATCCTTATATTGTACTAATCCCAAAATTTCATAAATGGCCTTTAAAGTTTCGAACTGTTACAATAGGATGTAATACATATAGCAATGTAGCAAGTAAACTTCTATTAAAGATACTGTCTGTTATGCATGAGTATTATATAAAACGTAATGATTACTCTATCTCTATAGGAAATAGTTATGATCTACGCAATACAATATGTACTATTAGTAATATTACCTCTTTATATACCTATGATTTTAAATATCTATTTAACAATATTCCTCTTGACGACCTTTACAATGTAATTAATGAATTATTTGAAACTTGTGTTAACAATATTCAGCTCCCTTCCCATGTTGATGTAACTTATTTTAGTTGTCTATCTAAATTTATTATCTATAATAATTTTATTCTACATAACAAAATATATCTACATAATCATGGTATACCACAAGGTGGTTCAGCATCTAGTTACCTTGCAGATCTTTACTTATATTACTATGAAAAAGAATATGCTAATACACACATCATTCTTAAACGATATATAGATGATATCTTACTTGTAAACACTACTAATAATAATAACATTATCTTCCCCATAAAATATCCATCTGCTCTGGAATTAATTAAAAATGATATGCTTAACAAATCTGTTAGTTTTCTAGATCTAAGTATCTCCATCACTCCTAGAAATAGCCTTAGTTTCAATATTGTTACGAATTTTCGGGGAAACCCGCTGCTCTGGGGCTTAAAATGGTTTAAAATTCGTATTCTACGCTTCAAATAGATAAATTTTGCTTTTTGTTGCATCAAAATCGGCCAATTAAAACCGGAGATACGGAGGTTTCGCTTTCCCATATGTTTTTCTATGGGCTTCTAGAAATCTCGAGAAATATTAGTCCTAGAGCTTAGATCTCTTCATTTTTGAGGACTTATTTTTGGCGCCAAATTTGGCGATATTTCGCCAAAAATCGCCAAGCTTGGCGACTTTTTGGTCATTTGGCGCGATTTTCCCAATGGGGCCTGGAAGTTGTTTTTCCTGCATTAAAAACGCATAATAACCTAACATTTCTCTTCTATGACGTAATCAAAATTCACGCTTTATGTAGAACCCTCGAGAAATTGACTTTTCTGGAAACCTCTTGTACCTCCTGCGTCGGCTATTTATAGAAGCGTGCATCGCCCCGAAGAGTCAGTTGCGAGTTGAACATTCAATGTGTGAAGAGCTCTGAGTACGCTTGTTTTGTGTGAACTGATAGTGCTATAGAAGCTGTGTTTTAGCTTCCTTTGTGAAGCTGTTTTTAAAGTGCTGTGTGTAAATTCTTCATTGCTGTGTCTTAAGGGATTGTGTACTATATCCCTTGAATATTTCCACGGAATTTTTGCCTGTAAAAGTGACTTATTTTGTGTGAGAAATACAGCATTTGTGAGAGCTTCTGATCTAAGCGAACTGTTAAAAGCACGTTACTGCTAGATTGTGTTTGTGTATTGTGTACAGCTGATTGTTCTACGAAGTTCTAGAAGCAATAAAGTTCGTGTTCCATCCTGACAAGTGACTTTTTACTTGAACTTTTTACACCAACAGGACTTTAGAACGACGAACCCCAGGAGTAGCAGAGTAATTCCGCAACAATATATATGATAAGCGTAAAGATTTTAGCTTTAAAGTAAATAGCTTTACTCATTTTTCCTCCTGCTTACATAAATCTGTATTTCGCAATATCATCTATAATCACTGCTGTAGAATCAAGTTTCTATGTTCTGATGATTTTAAAGTCTCCAATTTTAAATCTCTATTTCTGTCAGCTAGACAATACAACTATCCCACTAAGTTCTTAAAATCTATTATATACAATTCTTGATAATCATGTGTCTAATGTCTTTGTTAATTTACTGGAGGTTGGGTGGGGTTTTGGTTTTAAGGTTGTAATTGGATGGTTAGGTCGGGCGGGGGAAGTTTTTCTCATTTAAAAAAAAAAAAAAGTATATGTTTAAAAACAATTTGGATGTGTATATGCATGCATATATCTGGATGGATTTAAAAAAAAAAAAAAAAAACGGGGTTCCTATATTGTGATTATTCTGTCCTAAACATTATTTTTTATTTTTTTCTTATTTACTAGATTAAACTTCTGTCATACAATAACTTATTATACATACTTTGTCAATAATAATAATCATTATATTTTTTAAACAATATGTTATATTTAATTTTGCTATACTATTTATTTTATTCAATCATTTTAATTTATTATTATTCAATATATATTTATTATATTAATATACCTGGATATTCTTAAAATTTAATAATATTACCTTTTAGTATTTGGCAACTCCTATACTTTCTTCTTTCCACTTTTACACTTTTATTTAGTGGCAACACCATTTTTCACTTTTTACAATTCTTAGCATTGGCAACACATATCAATTGTTCAAGTGAAATTTCCATGTGCTCAAGGTCTGGTATGTAAAATTATATTCATATTTCTAATTTTTGTTATCTTTCTTATTTCTTCTTTCCTTTGTATAGTAGGGTAGGTCCCAGATGTGTGGAGTTAATATCTCTTCTGATATGCCACACAACCGAAACCCTACTATTTGGTTTGCTGTAAATAATAATCCACTGTTTGTGGCCCCTGACGATGGTGACAGTGGTTATAATTTCCGTTCCATTATATTATCACAATAATTCTTGCACTTTATTTGGCTTCAAAATCTGGTTTCTAATTCTTGCTAATAGCTGTTATATTTTTATGCGAGATATGTCTTATTTGTAGTATGTTTTGTGTTTTACTTGTTAGTTATATATATATATATATATATATATATAATATATTTATATGAATGAACTCTTTTTCGAGTCCACACAGTGAGAAAATAAACGTTTATAAAACTGAAGTAAAATTATAGCCTACCTCTCGACATTTGTTTTTTGCAATCCTTGCAGATGGTGAATTTAGTGTTCGGCACCAATTCAAAATAATTTAGAAAAATAGAGGATTATCCTGTTAAACTGTCATCTAACGATTCTTCGTCCATAATTTTGATCACACTTGGTGATACGACATCCATTTAGCAATGGTTAGAATTTAAAAAAAAAACACAGTTCGAAAACACTCGCGCAAACAAATGTGCCAATGAAACGACGCCTCTCATCTCATTACCAAAATAAAAATTTAGAATGGTGTTGCGCCTGCGTGGTTTTCTTCTGAAAAGCGAAGTATCGGTTGAAAAGTATCGGTGAAAATGGATGAAAGCAACAGAAACCGATACTTTCCCGATACTTTTAGAATCGAAAGAACCGATACCGATATCTAAAAAAATAGGAGGTATCGGCGCCGATACTATCGGTCGATCCCTAAAAAATAACTATTACGCATGCTCGAAAATTCAAGAAATTTCGGATCTTTCAACAGTTCTGAAATTTTCCAATTTGCAATATTTAACGCATTATCATACCTCAAAAAAAAAAAAAAAAAAAAAAAAAAAAAAGTCGCCAAGCGGTACACATTTCTTTATGGTTGCCAGTCAAAACTACCACCGGCAGGGTACTTCACTCCCGCTGAACATCGCCCACGATGGCGCCAGAACCAACACTAAATGAACATCAAAATGTAAACAGCACCGGATACGGAACATAGACCGGTTAATTTTAGCTGTATGAATTTCGAAAAAAAATTAAGAAATTGAACTTCGGAAATTTTAATAACATTCAAATACTCTTTTGCGAAACGGCAAACAAAAACAAAATGTGTGCGTGGGATTTACACATTCGCATGCGTTAACATGATTTATTCAAAATTAAAGAATTGACGCATATGTACGTAAATTTAGACTACAGAAAAATCTTTAAAAAATCGTTTTAACAAGCGAAAAAAAAAATGTACACATATGTGCTGTGTACTGCGAACGAAGATGTATAGGTGGTTTGATGTGCAGTTTTAAACGGTGACGTAAAAACGTCGCCAATATCCCTTGCAATGGACGATATCGATACGATGCTATTTCAATCACGTGTCGGTGGAAAATACAAATTTGAACTAATCAGATTGAAACATTGAGTGTCAACTGAAACTACATTTTAAGTTGATTGGTTGGAGGTCACGTGTTGGCTGAAAAATGTCGTCACACGGACACCGTCCATTTAAAAAAAAATCAACTCTTCTGGTAATAGCATCTAACAAATATCGATTCAAGAGCTTATATGCCTCGTTAGAGCTTCTATTTTATTTTATGAAAACTATAAAATTTAAGGAATATTGAATTTTGACTAGGAAAAGGAAAAAGATCACTAAACGAGCTGGCATTTAAAAAAAAAAATAGCTATTTCAAAGTCATATTTTATGCGAGTTCATACATTACAATCAGTGAGTGAAAAATCAATCATCCCCTGTTTTCCTACCCTTAGGGTTGGAATTTTTTTTCCAAATCTGTATGGGACCAACTTCGGGGTATACCCTTTCCAATAAAAAAATAATTATCAAAATCGGATAACTCTGTAAAAAGTTATGCGTGATCATACATTAAAAATATATATATATACGCGTCGACTTGAGAACCTCCTCCGTTTTTCGTCGGTTGAAGAGTAAAAAAATCAATTTTTAAAAATTTAATTTTAATGTTTACAATAATTTTATTTTCTGACTCAAAACAGTTCTAACTACTAAAAAGAAACAGTACGGCAATGTTTTATGGCCGTTAACAAAGAAAAAAAAAAGGAAGAAAGAAGAAGAAAAAAAAAAGTCACTAACTTCCAACCAAGCGTCATAAGTTTTGGGGTATATTTTGAATACATAGCTATTAAATATTTACACATTACTTCATTTTTAAAGACAATTAATATTTAGAAAGTACACTAATACAGAAAAGGAAATTATACCAAATTTACCTTTCGAGTATTATTGAATAATAAAACACTTTACTTTAATCAGTCTTCAATTTTGGAGTCCACATTCCGGGCAAAATAATTAACTTTGGTAGTTCTTTCGTGATTTTATTCCACAACGAATGTATCCATCTCTGGCTTTTGCTCCACATGTTACCAATGATGCTTGCGTTAGTAGTCTTACATGCCTTTCTACTGCTTGAGAAGGGCAAGGGAGCTTCTCTATTTCAAATTCTGAATCGTTTCTGATCATACTTGCTACGTTTTCGTCACTGAGGTTCATGGTAGCTGGTGGTTCCAAAGGATTGTCCCAGTGAATCATCTGAAAATACTACTCTGCTTCGAAATTTATATTTAGATGATCAAATTGGCATATTTTTGCCTTCCAGTCAGTTTTTCTTGCTTTCAATATTCTCCTTAGGTCAAATTCTCGAATATGTGATCATTCATCAAACAGCATTGCCAACAGAAAATTTTCATAATGAGCAAAATAAGAGTTCCTCTGAATAACTTCATGAATGATTCACTTAAAATCTTCTGGGAAGAATGAACTTCTTTTCATCATTCCGTGCTCCATGAGTAGCTCCTGGGATTTTTTTTATTCCAAACCAGGATGGCACGTACACTTTCATCAAATAGTCTACTAGGAGTTTAAAGCATTCTGTTGGTTCGGCAGTCGACACGTACAGGCTCAGTATTCAGTTCGCTGTAGTGAGTCAGCTTGAATGAGACATCCTTCCTGGACTTCTGTTTCCCAAATCTGGATGGCACTGTCCTGAGCATACTGCCCTAGAAATATCGAAGAGGTACTTTTGGACTGTACTGAGGTCTTTTTTTATCAATTTCAGGCAGAGCAACAGGAATAGAAACAAAATTTGTCACAGCAAACGTTTCATACGTTTCCAGAATTTTTCCTATTGTTCCAGAAAACTGGTGTGGCCCAGATGTCTCTCCGTCAATCTTATGGAAAAGGTGGCGAAGAGATAGTTCATTAATAATGCAATAAGCATACAAACCAGTGCAATTTATGGCCAACAAAGATTTCAAGCTGTATAACTACGCCATTTTTCTTCCCATTGTTGACTTTCGGTGCATCTCACCCAATGGCAACAAGATCCTAACGTGCAATCTCTTTCTGTGTAGCAAAGTTGATGATCCTGCAGGTAATATCAGTACTAGAGCCTGAATGCGGAGTCACATGTCCTTATGTGAACAGAACCAGGTTCTGACAACATAAAATAATATGCTCTTCCACAGATACAGTAGTATATAAGGAGCTTCACTTCTTACATAATAGTTGTGTCCTTTCTTCCATCGAAGTATATAGTGTACAAAGACTGTGCTACTTGTATAGAATTAAGTTGTGATCTTATCTTTCATTATAATTTTTAATAAGGGGAATTACTTCATGGTGACTTACCACAGGCAAGGAGGCTTTCTTCCAAATTCTTTCAGCGTCCAAAGAAATAATTTTGATGATCTCTTTTACTAAAGGATCCTTTTTGTTCCCCTTATTCCACAGTACAGTGGAATCTGCTAAAGTGACCACCTTGGTAAAGAGACCACCTGTTGAGGAACGTGTATACTCAATGGTTGTAACGGTGGCTTATTGGAAATGTTTGTGGCAACAATAATAATATCTTTGATTTTGAGTTTTTTCCGTGATGTTATTCCGTTTTATGCTTATCGTTATAAAAGATGTGTAAAGTATTAAAATAAAAACTGACGTTGTGATTAAAAGCGTTGTTATTTAAAAAGGTTTATTTTGTGTCCATTTCATCCGTCAATAAAATAAACGAACCAGAAAATCTAATTTTCAACAAGTGGCGTCCGCTTACAGGACGAAATGGCGATCTAAAAGAAACGAAACAACGGTTGCACCTTAAAGCTATAAGCAAGTAAGTTCAGTAACTGAATATACTATTGTGAAAGTTTTTAAATATGGAAAATTTATTACGAAAGCGTAAGCCCTTAAGGCAGTCATTTACAAATGCTGCCAATGCTTTAGAAGCAGAGATTCGGAAAGATGACATAGATGTTGATCAACTCCGAGTATTGAACTCGCAGTTAGAAAGTAAATTCAATAAACTAGATGAAGTTCAGTCAGAAATCTCTGATATTTTGCTGAAATCTGAAAACGAAAACGAGTATTTGACTGATTTTGAGACTAATGAAACATATCACGATAAATACATCAGTTTAAAAACAAAGGTAGAAAGTAATATAGCGAATTCCATTCCTGTAGTTATACCTGGAATTTTAGAAAAGGTCTATGTTCCGTATCCGGTGCCCCTTGGTTCTGGCGACATCGTGAGCGATGTTCAACGTTAGTAAAGTACCCTGCCGATGGTTGTTTGACTGGCAACCATAAAGAAATGTGTAGAGCTTGGCGACGTTTCTTTTTTTGAAGGAATGATAATGCGTCAAATATTGTAAATTGGATAATTTAGAACTATTGATGATGCGAAATTTCTTGCACTTTCGGGCATGCGTAATAGTTGTTTTTTAATCTAGCTACTGTGTGACGTAAGCAGATGAATGCAACGAATTCGCTTGCTCAATTTGACGTCACTAAGCTGTTAATTTGCGTTTTGCGCATGCGTTATTGTTATTTTTCGTTTTTTCCTGTTCTTTCGTCTACTATTCTAATTTGCTTTAACTTGTACTAATGTTTTTTTTTTTTCGGTCTCGCAGAGGGGCCCGCGTTAGCATATTTTCGAATGTATGTATCGATGAATGTAACGAATTCTCTTGCTCAATTTGACTTCACGAAGCTGTTAATTTGCGTTTTGCGCATGCGTTATTGCTATTTTTCGTTTTTTCCTGTTCTTTCGTCTACTATTCTAATTTGCTTCAACTTGTACTAATGTTTTTTTTTAGTTCTCGCAGAGGGGCCCGCGTTAGCATATTTTCGAGGGGGCCCTTTTGAGGCGGTGGCCGGACCCACTGATGTTTTTTTTTGGGTCTCGCAGAGGGGCCCGCGTTAGCATATTTTCGTGGGGGCCCCCTTGAGGCGGTGGCCGGACCCACTGATGTTTTTTTTGGGTCTCGCAGAGGGGCCCGCGTTAGCATAATTTTGAGGGGGCCCCCTGGAGGCGGTGGCCGGACCCACTGATGTTTTTTTTTGGATCTCGCAGAGGGGCCCGCCCGGACCCACTGATGTTTTTTTTTGGGTCTCGCAGAGGGGCCTGCCCGGACCCACTGATGTTTTTTTTGGGTCTCGCAGAGGGGCCCGCGTTAGCATATTTTCGAGGGGGCCCTTTTGAGGCAGTGGCCGGAACCACTGATTTTTTTTTTGCGATCTCGCACGGGGTATCCGTCCGGACCCACTGATGTTTTTTTGGGTCTCGCAGAGGGGCCCGCCCGGACCCACTGATGTTTCTTTTGGATCTCGAAGAGTGGCCCGCCCGGACCCACTGATGTTTTTTTGGATCTCGCAGAGGGGCCCGCGTTAGCATATTTTCGAGAGGGCCCGTTTGAGGCGTTGGCCGGACCCACTGATGTTTTTTTGGGGGGTCTCGCAGAGGGGCCCGCGCTAGCATATTTTCGAGGGGGCCCCCTTGAGGCGTTGGCCGGACCCACTGATGTTTTTTTTGGGTCTCGCAGAGGGGCCCGCGTTAGCATATTTTCGAGGGGGCCCTTTTGAGGCGGTGGCCGGACCCACTGATGTATTTTTGGGGGTGTCGCAGAGGGGCGCGCGCCCCCTCCAGGAAAAAAGTTTTTACACTACATAAGGGGCTTTTACCAATATTTAGCAGGCTTTACACTAGATAAAATGAATATTCACAATTTGCGCACTCCTCCGAAAGAGTTTCTGGTTCCGCCCTTGGAGAACATATGTAAAGCTGACGTCATAAACTTGAAAATCGTCTGGATTTTTTATCACATGTTGGTCTGGAAAATCGTTTTTTTTTTTTTTTTAATCAGAATTTGACTGGCAATTCTGAAAATTAAACGCGGTGCATTTGAAGTATAGAATTTTCATTTAGTGTTAATTGCATGAAGATTGAAGTTTGGTGTTCTTTGATTCTGAGTGGAATAAGTTTGTGTTGGATTTTCCTTGTGCTTTTGATTCCGTTTTACGGACCTTTATCGTAAGTTAGTGAGCGTCTCGGGGAATTTCGTCTTTATTTGGTCTTGGGGAATTTCATCATTGTAATGGATGTTCCCGGTCCTTCCATTAAAAAATGAGGTGGGAAAGGTGAGGTAAGTGCTTGTTTAATCTACTTTTTCTAATGTTTAGTTGTGGATTTGACTGTTTTATATAGTGTCATTCACTTAGAATTTGTGTTTCTTTGTAAAAATTTTAGTGGTAAATACTTGTGTTTATTCGTCACAAGAAGGCGATAGCCGTTGAAGCTTGGCGGTCGCCAGGGTGGCTTGGCGCCATGGCTGGAGCTTGGCGCCAAGATCCGTAGCGCTCGCACTTGGCGATCGCCAAGCTCCAGCGGCTATCGCCGTGTTTACATGAGGGGCACCGTCTTGTATGATTTTACCCTAGAAAATTCTACAAAGAGAAATTTTAAACTCCCGAAGTTGGAGCTTCAAAAATTTAATGGTGAAACCCGAAATTGGTTAGGATTTTGGGGACAATTTAAGAAAATAGATGAAGATGTAAATATAGATGATGACGATAAATTCCAGTACTTATTGCAGGCTACTGTCATTGGTTCCCCAGCAAGAGAGATCATAGATAGTTATCCTCCCTCAGGTGCAAATTATAAAGAGGCTATCAAACAACTAAAATCCAGGTTTGCTCGCGACGAATTACTGGTAGAAATCTACGTTCGCGAACTCTTACGATTGGTTTTAGCTCAAGCAGCGAAAGATGGAAGTATGACTCTATCCAATTTATATGAAAAGTTAGAAACTCAACTGAGAGCTTTGGAGACGTTAGGGGTAAAAAGTGAAATTTATGCAGCGATGCTGTACCCTCTAGTAGAGTCTACACTACCGGAAGAAATACTGAGGGCATGGGAGCGATCTCATCAGCGTAAAGAAAGTAACGCACATACTGAAAACTTAGAAAATTTATTGAATTTTCTACGTATTGAAGTTGAGAGTGAAGAGCGCCTTCATTTGGCACGTACAGGCTTTTCTACTACAGACAAAGTTGGCTCTGTTCCAACCACAGCTGCCTGTATTTATACAGGAGACTCAAAGAAGAAACCAGTTCAATCATGCATATGGTGTGATAAGGAAACACATAGTTACTCCGAGTGCTTTAAGTTGCACAATCTCTCACTGGAGGATAAGAAAAATTTACTAAGGAAGGAAAAGGCTTGCTTTAACTGTTTAAAAGTTGGCCACGGTTCCGAAAAGTGTAAAAGTTCTGTGAAATGTTTATTTTGTAACAAACGTCATGTGACGGTGATGTGCAGAGAATTAAAAGGTTCTAGAAATCCTAAAAGGGAACAACCTAAACTTTCCAATAAAACGAGTGAAACATTGTTGTCTAACCCAAAAATGCAAACAACACTTCTGCCAACTATAGTGGTGAAGATTGTTCATAATGGGAAAACAGAACTTGTGAGAGCACTTTTTGACAGTGGGTCACAAAGATCTTACGTACGGAAAGACATAGTAAGAAGCCTAGGTTTAAATCCGTCAGATCAGGAGACTGTAAGTCACAATCTGTTTGGAGGAGTTGAAACGGAGTTTCAGGCACATGGAATTTTTGATATAGAGATACGAAGTGTGGAAGATGAATTTAAATACGAATTATCGGTTCTAGATAAAGACAAAATTTGCGGATACATTCCAAGGGTGAAATTCAAACATATAAGTTCCTTACTTCGGAAATATAAGATTAAAATCAATGATTCTAGAAGAGATGCTCCAGAGATCGAATTGTTAATAGGAGCAGATTATTCTGGGCAACTGATGAAAAATAATGTCCTTCAGATCGATAGAAACCTCATTGCTATTGAAACAAAGCTCGGTTGGACACTACAAGGCCCGGTGAATAATCAGGCTACCTTGCTCGATACCGTCGGACTTTGCTATTTAGATCTCACTGAACTTTGGAATCTAGAGACAATTGGCATAAAAGATCCGGTAGAAGTAAAGACAAAAGAGGATTTAGATGCTGAAACTGTCAAATACTTTCAAGAAAATATCAAAGTAATCGAAGGCAATAGATATGAAGTCTGTTTGCCTTGGAAGGATAGCCATCGGATTCTTGGCGATAACAAAGCCAAAGCGGAGAAGAGGCTTATCTCTAATACCCGAAGACTTCAAAAAATAGGATATTTTGGAGAATACGATGTTGCTATCAAAAGCTGGCACGAGGAAGGTATAATATAAATAGCTCCAAATAATGGTGCTACGGGTCACTATTTAGCTCATCAAGCGGTAATCAAGAATTCCAGTCTGACTACAAAGATTCGACCTGTTTTCGATGCGTCGTTAAAGGATGAAGATGGTAATTCCTTAAATGCTTGTCTTGAAAAAGGACCTAATATGATAGAAAGCCTTCCAAACCTTTTGATGCAATTCCGACAACGTGCAATTGGTGTTACCGCTGACATAAGAAAGGCTTTTCTGCAAATTAGCTTGTGTGCTAAGGACAGAGACTTCTTGAAATTCCTATTGTGGAAGGATACTAGTCGAAACGAAATAGTTACCTATAGGCACTGTCGTGTTCCATTCGGCCTTTCCTCAAGCCCATTCTTGTTGGGAGCAACAATTTCCCACCATTTGGATAATGCTCCGCAGGATTTAAGAGGAACAGCGGTTAGATTAAAGACATCATTCTATGTCGACAACTGTGTTGCCAGTTTCGAAACAGAAGAGGAAGTGGTCACATTCAAAGAAGAATCTCGAACTCTGATGTCTTCAGGAGGGTTTGACCTTAGAGGGTGGATTGCTGCACCGTTCAGAAGCATGAGTATGACTTCCGATCAAAAGATCGTTTCAATTCTAGGGCTCTCATGGGACACTGAAAGTGATGAAATTTATTGCAGTTTACCCCCTTTGACCTTTTCTGAGAATGTCCATACAAAGAGATCTCTGTTGTCAGTTTCACAAAGGATCTTCGACCCTATCGGATTTACTAGTCCGACAACGTTAATTCCAAAACTGATTCTGCAAAAAACATGGAAGATGAAACTTTCCTGGGATGAAAATCTTCCACAAAACATAGAGAAGGAGTTTCAAGCTTGGCTCAAAAGGATACATTTCTTGAACTATTGTAAAATTTCAAGAAGACTTGTGATGGGACCCTTTGATGAATGCTCTATTACTCTACATTGCTTCAGTGATGCAAGTAAGGTGTCTTATGCAGGATGCGTTTTCTTGCGTGCGTCTTTTAAAGACAAAACTTCTATACAGTTGGTATTATGTAAATCAAGGGTAGCGCCTACCAAAGAAGTAACTATTCCTGGATTAGAGTTGCTTGGGGCACTTATAGCTGTTCGTTTGTATTGTCAAGTCATTTCTGCTCTCAATCTGACAAAGTGCCAAGCGTACTTTTGGAGTGATTCATCTACAGTTTTGACTTGGATAAAAAGGGATTCCCACTGGAGTGTTTTCGTGGCGAACCGCGTTGCTGAAATAAGAAGATGCACAAATCCTGAAGACTGGCATTATATAAAGGGCTCAATCAATCCAGCAGATCTTCCTTCTAGAGGGTGTAATGACAAAACATTGCTACAGAGTAGATGGTGGGAGGGACCCGGCTGGCTTAAACAGGAGCAAATTAAATGGCCTATGTATGAAGTGGCAGAAGTAGATGAAAATAAGTTGATTCAGAGAGAAGGAAAAACGTGGTTTCTAGCATTTCCTGCATGACCCCAAACTTCACTGATGCATTTACTCGATTTTCTAGCTATTATAAGAATGTGAGGATGTTAGCTTGGATCTGTAGATTTTTTATTATCACTCGCCATGGGGAAAATGCAAAATGTAAAGAGTTAACCTCAGAAGAAGTGAGTTTTGCAGAAAAAAGGTTGTTATATTTGATACAAACTGAGAGTTTTCATAATGCAAATGGTAAGGCCTTAAAGGGTATACATACATTTAAGGATGGCTGTGGACTTATTCGAGTAAGAACTAAACTAGTTTTAGGCGAAGAAAGCAAAGACTTTAAGTGTCCCATCCTGTTGCCAGGAAATCATACACTAGTTCATCGCCTAGTTGAACAGAAACATCGGCAATTGCAACATGCAGGTGCAAGGACATTGATCTCCAACTTGCGAGAAAATTATTGGTTTGTCGGTGCAAGACGACTTGTGAAGAGAATTTGCTCTAAAAGTGTTATTTGCAGAAGATTCAAAGGAAAGTCCATTCAGCCGCCATTCGCACCCCTGCCAAAGGACCGTATAAAATATGCTGGAGTTTTTGAGGTTACCGATATCGATTTAGCTGGCCCACTCTACGTGTTGTCAGGTGAAAAGGCATGGATCGTAATTTTTACGTGTGCCATTTATCGTGCTGTGCACTTCGAATTAACGAAGTCTTTATCAACAGATTCCTTTATTATGGCACTCAGAAGATTCTTAGCCAGAAGGGGAAGAGTAAGCGTTATATATACAGACAACGGTACCAACTTTGTGGGGGCCAGTAATGCTTTAAGCGAGCTGGATTGGAAGAAAGTAATGGAGTTTTCAACAATTGAGAAGATTACGTGGAAATTCAATCCTCCAACCGCTGCCTGGTGGGGAGGATTTTGGGAACGGTTGGTGCGGATGGTAAAGGAGCTTTTAAGACGAGTTTTGGGCTCTATGGGCTATTGTGGAAGGATACTAGTCGAAACGAAATAGTTACCTATAGGCACTGTCGTGTTCCATTCGGCCTTTCCTCAAGCCCATTCTTGTTGATTATTACGACGATTAGTTATATTGAATTAGAAACTATACTATATGACTGCGAAGCGACCATGAATTCAAGACCACTGACTTACATAGCGGATGAAACGACGGAGCTAAAGCCCTTAACACCTTCACATTTTCTTCAAAGAATTCCGTATAGTGATGTCAATGATCTGGATACTATTGATGGTAACAGCTTAAATCGCCGTTTGCGGTACCTACAAAAGCTCAGAGTTGATTTGCGCTCGAGATTCAGAAATGAATACTTGGCCATGTTAGTCCATAGAGGAGAACGTAGAGGAGACACATTACAAGTGGGTGATGTGGTGCTGATCTCCGGAGAAACGCAACTGGGACTCCGGAGAAACGCATCAACTGGCCTTTGGGGCTTGTGGTTCAGGTATTTCCAGGCCCAGATGGTCATGTAAGAGTAGCGAAGGTAAAAACGGCTCACGGGGAAAAGATAAGACCTGTCCAAAACCTCTATTCTTTAGAAGTGGCTCGTCCTGCAGACCTAACTCAGCATGATCAATCTCAAGTGTTCCCAAATCCAGATCAAATCACAGACTCTGCAAACTCCTTCCCTCTAGAAAAATCTCTGGATCAGCAGAGTGATGAAACAAAGATACCAGAGCCAGTTACTGAATCTTTTATACCGAACAAACCTATTACCACCAGAGTCGGTAGACGAGTAAAAGTTCCTCATCGGCTGGATTTGTGAACTGAACGAGGAATATGTTGCAATTTTAGAAAATTGCAAGGTGGGAGGATGTTGAGGAACGTGTATACTCAATGGTTGTAACGGTGGCTTATTGGAAATGTTTGTGGCAACAATAATAATATCTTTGATTTTGAGTTTTTTCCGTGATGTTATTCCGTTTTATGCTTATCGTTATAAAAGATGTGTAAAGTATTAAAATAAAAACTGACGTTGTGATTAAAAGCGTTGTTATTTAAAAAGGTTTCTTTTGTGTCCATTTCATCCGTCAATAAAATAAACGAACCAGAAAATCTAATTTTCAACACCACCTGTCTAAAGTGAATACTTCTATGAAATTTCATTGTAACTCATAAAAGATGTATGGGGGAATTCGTAAATATTATTGCTCAAAAGTCATTCATACCATTTTGCTTTTTTGTTAGTCTCATCCCTGTCTATTTAACAAGCTTTTTCTTGTTTCTCAAAATACATTTGAACATTTCACTGTTATTCTATCTTTTTAAGTGTAATGGGCAGGTTTGAATGATCCCATTGACTCCCTTGTTAGAATTTGCCCTACATACTACTCCGATTTAGATTTTTTTTTTTTTTTTTAATGTACAGAAAAATCAATCAAAAACATATGATATTTAATACTATATATTTTTTATACATTTATGTATAAGACATTTCAACTTTTCAGTAATTTAAAGACACATGTGGTAATGTATGCTTAAAATTATTTGTTACAATAAATGAGATAATATCACATTAAAACTCATTAATTTTAGTGTAAGCTTATTTTCTTTAAACTGAAAATACGATATAATTCTAGAAGGGTTTTTTTTTTTTTTCCATTCATAAAAAGTCTATTTTCCTAAATGTAGAAGTATGTGCCATCAGCTACAAGATCAACAGTGTTATATCATTATTGTCAGAGACAAATAATGTTTTCATGAATGAAGATGTATGTTCTTGAGTTATCTTCATTCTACTAATATCCCGCATTCTAAGATGTAATGGAACAAAATTATTTATCAATCCTTGTTGAGCAGAGTGTATAGAAAAAGAAATTAATCTTTTTAATACCAAGAGAACACATGATTTGAGAGATCAGTTCTAAGCTTCACAAGCTACATAGCTAAGCAAGTGCAATTCAATATGTATTTTGGCAAATAAATACTTGATATTACTACAGTGGAACCTGCTAAAGTGACCACCTTGGTAAAGAGACCACCTGTCTAAAGTGACACTTTTATGAAATTTCATTGTAACTCAAAAATGTATGGGGGAAATATCCTGTATAGTGACCACCTGCGAAAACTGTGTAGTGGCCAGATAATCTGCCAAATTTAAGTTTTTTGACCTGTCAAATGTGACCACTTTCCACTATAAACTGCCTCTTAAATATAAAACACAATCAGATAATATAGAATGCTATATCCCTTTTCAGTTGTTTAACACAAGATTTGATCTCAACACTGATTCTCTCTTCTGTAACACTTGTTCGCAATAGATGAATAAATAAAACAACAACAACAACAAAATAGGTAAATAAATTAAAAAGGAAAACTTGTTTTAGTCTAGATTATTGTTTTATATTTCTGTTGATGCTAAAATTGATTCAGCGTGGTTTCCGGTAAGAGGTGTGTGGGATGCAGTTAATCACATATTTACAATTACTTTTGATGAAGTTAAACACACATTTATGAGTACTTTTGATTTCCCTTTACCTATTCTAAATGTAATACTCTTGCCATTTTACATCTCCCATCTGTCAATAATGCTATTTAACTGTTCCTTAATTTACTTTGGTTTTAGCCTTTGTAATGCATTTTGTTGGCGTCTGTAGTCTGTGTGAATATATTTAGTTTTCTTCCTTTCCCACAGGATTATAATAATTTTGTCTAGGCTACAAAAACTATATTCTGATCCACCTGTGGCGAGTCACATTTAAATAAATTTTGCCAAACATGTATAAAGCCTAACATTTCTTTTCATTTTTTCAACCTGGCGATTTATTTGGCGACCGGCCCTTTTAGAACTTTGCTGTTACAGTATAGTCTGTTATCTAAACAATGTGTTCTTGATGTACACTAGTGAAAATTGTATCATGAACTATATTTGTGCAAACATGAAAACAACCCAAACATTCAAACTGTACTTAAGTAATATGTCAAGCTGCAAAATAGAAATTTATATTTTTTATTCATATTTATTGTGACCAAGAAGTATTAAAATACATAGAAATGTAAGTATTAGGACGTCGCACACAATTTGTATGCAATTTGCATTTTAATGTTTCAGTATTTTACTCCCTACATTCCTCTTTTTTGTTCATGGATATTTATTGATTTTGAGATCTTGTTATAAATAAACCGTAGAGTGTTTGTACAAGTGTTGTTTGAATTTTAAGCATAAACAAATTTATTAAAGTGCTACCTTTGTAAGGTGATCACCTGTGTAAGGTGACCAGTTTTGTCGTTCCCGAGGGCGGTCACATTAGGCAGGTTCCACTGTATATCATTTTTTGTGATTAAGAAATGCTTCATTAAATCAGAATATGTTGGTGGTAACACTGTCTCTTTCAATAGTACTGGAATTCCGAAAACACTACAAAACGTTTCACTTCTAGTTGTGGTCATATTTAAATTCAAAACTCCGTATTATTATTTTTTTTTGTCAAATATAAATCAAAATTAATAAAACGTATTGCTTCAATCTTACAAAGTAGAAACAAGTGGTTGAAACAAAGGCAATCGCAAAAACGAATCATTCCACACAATAAAAGTGACGTTCCTTATTAGGTTATGATATAATAGTTAGATTAGAACATGCGCTGCCATCTAGTAGATTTTAGAGTATAATTTGCTTTTTTTATGTACAAAAAGTCATTTCTGGATCTGATATCTGTCAGTAACGTTTCAATAAAACAATTTATTAATGAGAAAGTAATTCATTAATATTATTTTATAAATTAAAGAATTATTTAGTAAAATATTAAATTAAAAAAAATATTTTTTACATAAAAAATCATTAAAAACTTGGGAAAAAAAAGCCAATATAAACATTCACTTGAGGTGTGGAACCTCAAGATGTCAACATTTTAAGCTGAAATTTGGAGACAATTGGTTTCAGCTAGTTTGGCACCATATAATGACTCAGGCAATGTGAATTTCGAAAAAAAGTTTTTTTGATCCACACTAGTGCACATACTAAAATTTATGCATTATGTAAGATAGTGGCCTAAAATATGCGTACACAATTTGAGCTCGAATGAATGCACCATTTAGAAACTAAATGATTTGCGTCCATACGCTGTACTGTATAAGAATTAATTTTTGAAACCGTGTGAACAAACTATCAGTTCTACACACACCAAAATCTATACAGGTTGTGTGACGGTGACCTATAATATACGTACTCAATTTGCGTTCAATCGAATGCACCATTTAGACGTTAGCGCACTTTCAAGATTTTCCGCACATACACCATAACGGAAAAGAAATCTATTTTGTAGCCCTATAAAAAAAAAAAAACTATAAGTCCTATACACACCAAAATCAATACCAGTCGTACGACGGTGTTCAATAATATCTATACCAAATTTGAGCTCAATCGCATGCACTGTTTAGATGCTATCGGGTTCACACACATACACACCCACACATCACTGTAAAAATAGCAAATCCCGAAATCGAATTTTTATTTTCCGAACTTGTACCCAGTGGCATAGCCAAACATTTTTCATGGGTGGGGGGGGGGGGTGTGATACGACTATTGCAACTCACACATACAAGGTATACGTGTGTGTGATAAGGAAGTGAAGAATATACATTTTGTGTGGCAAAATATTCCTCATGGGGGGAGGGGGTTGTGATCCCCTATCCCCCTTCCCTTGGCTACGCCACTGCTTGTACCATTTAAGGAAAGCATTATAATCATGAAAAAATTTGATTTAGAGTTTAGTGCATGTACACGTTTTGAGGTCTTCGGAATTCATTTATGCTATTTTTACGATGGGTGTGTGTTCACAGGATTGCAAAAAATAATTGTTATACGTACATTATGGCCTATGGATGCAAATCATTTGAAATGGGTATATCATGGGCAGGGGCGTAGCAAAAGGGGGGGTTGGGGGGTCATAACCCCCCATGAGGAATTTTTTGCCATACAAAATATATATTCTTCACTCCCTTATCATACACATGTATGCATATATGTCAGTTGCAGTAGTCGTACCCCCCCCCATAAAAAATTTCTGGCTACGCCCCTAATCATGGGTATGTGTATTATAGTATAGTCTGTCACTTTCACAAAACATGTATAGGTTTTGCTTTGTATAAGATTATTTTTTGGACAGGGCAACGAATAAGTGTTCTTTCATATTATAGCCCATGGACAGAAATTGTTCAAAGTGCACTAGTGTCTATAGGGTGTATTCGATTGAGCTCAAATTGGGTATTTATATTATGACAGACCCAATAGGTCATGGTCTCATGACTTGCGTAGATTTCGGTGAGTGCAGAGTTGATAGTTTGTTCACAGGCTTGCAGAAAGTAATTCTTATATATTACGGCCCAAGGATGCAAATCATTTAAAGTGAGCTAGTCTAAATGGTGCATTCGATTGACATCAAATTAGGTACGCATATTATAGGTCACTGTCTTACATAGTTCGTAAATTTTAGCCAGTGTAAGCAACACACTTTTTTTACTGGGCTACAAAAAAAAAAAAAAAAAAAAAAAAAAAAATCTTATACATTGCGGCCTACACACTCAAATCATTTTAACCCTTTGTGGCGCAACCCTTTCCCAATGCTGAAAAAAGGGCAGTCGTTGCCATCGCTTGACTTAACTACCAGTAAAATGGCGGCCGATCGAAACGTTCATCGCGTGCCACAGATCTAGAGACCCTTTTTTTGACGATAGCTGGTTGTGCCAGCTGCGTCAAAAAGGGTCTCTAGATCTGTCGCACGCGATGAACGTTTCGATCGTCGGCCATCTTGCTGGTAGTTAAGTCGAGCGATGGCAACGGCTGCCCTTTTTTCAGCATTGGGCAATCTGTCCAGCTGTCTCTCACATTCTTCCATTTTTCAGCAGATGTCAGTGCTGTTAAAAATAATCGTGACAATTTTTTTACGGGAAATGATGTGCCAAAAAGTAAAGAATTCTCGTGGAGCTATGTCACCCGCAACTATTTTTACAGAAATCAAATCTATTCTTCGTGACTGGCAACAGTGAAAACGTCAGAGTTTGGTGTCCTCACGGCGAGGACACCGCGCGTTAAAGGGTTAAGTGCACTAGTGCCTGAACACCCATGCAAGTGGAACCGGTCCTGCGTGTACCTTTTAGTCGGTAAGTTTTTTGCCTATTAATACATGTTAATCATAACAAAAGAAAAGAAAAGTAACTTACTATGTTTCACAAATGTTTTTGAGAGGTTTTCATTGTTTAAGCGGCTGAACTAGATTCGGCACCAGCAGGAATCCGATAGCTTCTGTTTAGCTTATCGTATTCATATTCTTAGCAGATCATCTGCTTCTATGTGCACAGTTGACGTCACAAGCTCCCGCATGTGGAAAGACGAACACCTGCCAGAAGAAGATACCATAAGCGTAGACTTATTCCAAAAAACACACCTTTTATCTCCTGGCAAGCAGTAGATTATTCTCAGAGAAAATGAGCCATAAATTAGATTTCTGTGTGTTTGTTTTTACTGAGTAGAAACATTACATTTGATTTCTTTTATTTTCAAAGGCTTTGTTCCATATTTTTGAAGACGCTTTGTTCTACATTTTAGAAATGCGAAATCAGGACCTAGTGTCGTTAACGTTTGCACAGCAATTGTGCTATTAAATCTACTTATATAATATGCTAACCTATGCAGGGCCTGATTACTGAAAAGGCTCAGGAAACTTAAGCTTCCCCTCAGAATTTGAAGAGGGGCCCAAAAATGACAGCAAAACAGCGATAAAAATTAAAAATTTTGTTTAAATTGATCTTTTAAGTTATTAAAAAAATTTTAATGAAGAGAAGTGGAAAGCTATTTTTAAGGTTTTTCAGAAGTGTTGATACTTCATGTCACAACAAATCTAACTTGTTTCAGTTCGCGATGTCTTGATGTCTGTGGGGATATCTGCCTCAGTTGAGAGAGTTTTTTCTATTATGGGGGAACATTTGGTTGAGGCAAAGGGGTAGACTTTTAATATGTTTTGTGTCTTTTAACATCTTCTAGCATAGGCTTAAACATCCAAATGTCAAAATTAATTCTGAACTGTCATGTTGTGATTTTTATGATGTCATCAAAAGAAACAAAAAATTCCTAAAAAAGAAATGTCTAATGAAAAATATGACTAAATAAAGTTTAATGTTCCAGTAAGGTAATGTTTTTAGTTTACTTTTTAAAGTCATTTCAAAAATACTGCAAAATCGCATTACAATGAACTAAACTATTATGAAGATTAATGAATACAATATTTTTATAAAAGGATAATTTCAGATTAATGAACAAAATATTTTTATGAAAGGGAATCATTAAAACTTTACTTTTTAAAAACAAAAAGGGAGGGGACCGAAATGAGACTGAGCTTCCCTTAACTTCAGAGGTTAATCGGGCCCTGAACCTGCTGTAGTAATTTAACATTACCTGTGAAATGGAAGAGCAGCGGTTGTCATCGCTGTTTCCGTTCCCGAACAGCCGAATTCAAGTGACTACCAAAGGGTAGTATTAAAGGGCAGTATATCGAATTTTTTAAGTTTTTTCTTTTTCTAAATTTTCGGAATTGAAAATAAACAAATATATTCATCATCAATGTTTATGGATGGCGTAATAAAGAACTAGCCCTGTCCATTGGCAGAGTATTTTCGAAAAAAACGCTCTACAAATGAGAAGATTTTATAACTTTTTGAATTGGCTGACTAGTTATCGCAGCTCATTCAGTATCAACTGAAAAATTATTTTCAACCTTTAGATTAGTTCGGCAGTTCCCATTAGAGCACCGAAAGTGAAGCAGCACCGGAATGGCCAGTGCCTGGAAGGGTCAACTCCTCTCTCGACCGAGTCTGCTGTGGACCGTGTATGTAAAATGATGGCCGTAAAATTTGTCGTGGCTCCAATGTCCTCCGTGTTCAAACGATACCTCTGGGGATGCCAATCCAAGTGCTAGGTCTCTCATCTGGAAGGGATTCAAAATTAGACCACTCACAGCGGCAACGTTGGTCTGCCTATTTTGTGTTCCCATAATGAAACAGACCAGCATCTCCTGCCCACAGAGGTCAAGTCTAATACAAGTAGGCCGTTGACATGGCCATTAGAAAGAAAAAAAAACCCTTCAGATTAACCCTTTTAGTCCTCACAAAAATCACCCAGTGTCGAACAGGATGGAGTCTTATTCTAATGTGTATTTTATATTTAGTTACAAATCCATATTCATTACCATCAAAAGAAAACATATTTAATTCAATGAAAAATCAGGTTAGAAAGGGTTAATGTCATAGAGGAAGGGTAGGATTAATAGGGTCGAAAATGCGTAACAAATTGGGTTGTGAAAGGTTTCAAAAAAAAAAAAAAAAAGAAAATCTAAAAAACACTTTTATATTTTAAATACGCACTGAATTGCTATATGTTAAGAGTATCATAATCCATCCGTCGCCCCTATTAGTCTTTCTTCTTCATTTCGTAGGAAGATGTATCATAATCAATGTGTTTGGCCCTATTTGCTATCCTTGTTTCAGTAAGTTAGAAAATGAATCATAATCCGTAAGTGTGCCGTATTTGTCCCCCTTGTTCCACAGAACACTTCTTTAGAATTAAAATCTATATTAAAATCGCCTATTAAAACTTTTACAATCTTTATCAGACATATTCTAACTATACTTCACCTTTATAACTAGAAGTCAAAGCCCGTTGTGGAGGCAATTACAATAGATGCTAGAGAAAACATTTAACGAAAATAAGTCTTCACTCAATATATTTAATCCTTGTCCACCTAAAATAAATAACTTCATATTCAATTTTTATTGTGGACCCAAATTGAATTGAATGCGCTTCTCTAAACGCGCGGGAACTTTTCGCATTCGAACCATTTCGTTTTGTGTACATAGCCCCCTCTTATATGAATGTTTCATGCAGACGACCATTTTAATGGAGAATTAATCTAAGAAAACTATTTCAGACGAATTGGGATTGCAATTTTTCCTTAAAAGCCTGATGACCGTGACTTCAGTAGGACGTCATTTCAATTGCGACAGCTGATTTTGTCACGCAAACGACTTTTTTTTTTACTCTCGGAAATAAAATGTAAAAGGGATCGGGAATTCTGTAGCGAAAAATCTCTTTAAAATTTGGGAACGGGTAGATTTTCGGATTTTTAAAGTAGCGCAGATTGTTTTCTATATTTTTATACATAATTATGGAAAATTTCAAGCGAATCGTAAGAACGGTGTAGATGTTATTAGGCATTTTGTGCTGAACTTTTTAAATCTTTTTGAAGTAATGGTGGTAAAAGTTTTATCCTGGAGTGGGTACCCGGAATCGTTATAGAATCAGTTTCATTGATCAGCGTAACTTATTAATAGGATAAACAGTAGGGTTTGGAAGAAAATCTCGTTAAATATAGAAGATATTGCCAAACTTGGTTCAGGTCTAGGGATTTATTTTTTTGGCGCTAACTTGACAATAAATTACCAAGAATGACCTACCCTGGCGACTTTCGACATTTCACAAAGTGATTCACCGTTTCGCCGGATAGACAAAAATCCTTGTCAGAAATTAATGGTTCTAAAGTGATAATAAAACTGAACAGATACCTTGGTAACAAGGGAGAATTAAAAGAACTTGTATATGAGCCTGATTGTAATATGAAGACGCAAGTGCATTTATTACTACTTTTAATAAAAGTAGTATACTGCGAGTCAGTGCTCGGAATAAGATTTTGAAACTGGCAGCTAAAACTATTTAGGTAACGGTAAAATCTTAAATTTTTGTACTTTCGCAATATCTATAAATGGCAGTTGCAGTTTTTTCGCTTAAATTTAACAAAATGCAATCAATGATGCAATAAGAACAAGCAGACAAAAAGGCTTCACTTTTCTTGTGACAATTCTGCAATTTTATATGTAACCTTAATAGGCCATGGCCCATGGTCCAAAAAAGGCTTTAGAAATAGTAGTTCGTTTCTCAACTTGTGGAGGATATTTAGAAATTGTTCCATTATGTCATTTGGACTTTGTTGATTAAGAAAAAAAAAATGTTCTTGACCATAAATGTGCACATAAAAAAATAATCAGAACGACCATAATATTCAATATTAGATTTAGAATATTTTTTTCTTTTCTGTTATATAATTTTAAAACATTATAAAAGACATAAAATCATTGTTAAAAAGCTTGGCATAACATTAAGTCAGAATATTATATTATTAGACAGTTTACAATAGAGTATTTACAATTTTAATTTGATTAAAATTAATAGAAAGGGAAAAAACTACACAAGCTTCCAAAAAATGCTTATAAAAAATTAGGATAAATTTATTCATTAAATTATAATTCAAACAACAGTGAATAAGTTATACTCATAGGTATAATATTAATTTTTAAAAAATGAAATAATTTTATAAAAATAGATAATTAACTATCCCCATTCAAATTATTTTCTAAATAATGAAAATATATATACAAAATAAATGTAATGCACTTAAAAAATACATTTTTAAAAATATTTTACTTTTTAAATTAAAGTTAAATTGACATTTAATAATAGCTGTACATAATTTTTTAAATGAGTTAAACTTTTTAAATTTGCAATTATAGGATTGTTGCCGTTGTACCACAAAATGACCTTTCATAAATTCATTATATACAAATGGATGAGTGTCTTGTAAATTCATCATTTCCATCCAGTAATTGGGTAAATACCTAGCATAATTCACTCTGTCATAAGCAAAATACCAAGGCAACATAGCTAAAATAGCAGACAGATGAAGAAACCAGTTAAATTCTCTTGTGGCTCTTTGAAATAGCAAAACTAATTCTACCATAGCTAAATAGGTACACCAGAATCTGAAAGCTGGACTTTCAGAACTTCTGACAAATTCACCGTACATATTTAGAACTCTATCAATGTCTTCTCTACATAATGTGTTAAAAAAATCCTTTTTTAGAAATGACTTGTGTAATGCTTTTGCTGCAGTAACAATAGAAATGTTTTCAGTAGGATCCAACTGATCAATAAATGCTTGCAATCTCACGTTTTCCAGTGCTTCTGTCATGATTTTGTGTGCTCTAATGCTTCAGTTATAATGGTGACCATTTAGAACAGCAGATATTGAATGTTCAGCTACTAAATCAGAATCTATAAATATCTTGTAAACCAGCATCTTGATACCTCTTGCCAATTATTGCTATAAAAGACATTAAAGTATGAAAATCGCTTAACCGTAACACAATTCTTTTTCTGAAATTCTTTATTATTCCACCTGATTTGTTGAGCCTTAGACTTGCTTGATCCATAACTAATACAGTACATTCTAATTGTAATTCATCAGCAACTTGCAAATTCTGAATTAGTACACTATTTATTGTTGCCAGCTCTGTCGGATTTTCATCAATAATTAGCAAATAATCGATTTTAGCATTTGGAACAGATACGGTACTTGAAAGAGTATTGAATCCTATCCCGGTAATTCTTTTCCATCCACAAACTTTGTTAAATAAAAGTCTACATCAACTTTCCTATAACATTGTTGATATGAAAGTAAATGATCTTTTTCAGACTTATTTATTGCGCTCATACTAGTTGGACCAACTCTTTTCATTACTTTATACGGAATAATAGATAATGAAGATAAATCGCGAGTTCACTTACGACTTTTCTTGCACAGTTCAAGCGAAATCTCAGATAATGACGACGTTTCTTGAGATTCCCAATGTAAAATTATGGCATTTGTATTGTAGGCGGTTCCAACACCTGATAAGGTCTCCTCACCAAAGTCATTAATAATGAATATATGGGTGGTTTGAATATGGGACAATAATTTATTGTCCCATACCAGTGTTGTAAATATATTTGCATCAAATCCTGCCGGGACAAGACTTTTGCTTCTCAGATGTTTTAATGCAAGATCTGTATCATGTTGTAATATAGAATAATGAGATACTGAATGACCAAGTCCATTTAACAAGCCAATGAGTTTAGCAGAGTCTGTAATATGTCGCACAGCCATGCCTAATGCCAAATGTTTCGGTGTTCAAGACCTGGTTTTTAAAGATAAATGCTAACTTTATTCGTAGCATTTAAAATGTTAGGCGTCTCTGTTGCACATTGTCTGTCAAAGCAATGGAAGGTGAAAGAAGATTGATGCTGTTTGAAGCTAGTGTTTATTTACTCCAGTTTCTAGTATGTCTAGTTGTTCATGAGAATCTATGTCTTTTTTCTTTGCGTATAGTCTGTTTATTCAGGCAAAAATTTTGTCTCAATAGATTTTGAATTTTTTTTCAGAGAATACGTTTAACAAAGATACTCAATACCTTCAATCGTAAAAAGCCATCGTTTGATTGTAAAATTTACAATCAGGACGCACTAACTTTACCTTTATCTTCCATTAAAAAAATTAACCCGCTCCATTTTTAGGTTCACATAAAATTTACGTTTCTTTTTTCTATTTACTGGGTTTTCTTGGCCCTATCTGGGGCCCCTTGTTCACTGGGCCCGGGGCTGCAGCCCCCTCAGACCCCCCCTTAACTGGGCTCTGGTTAGACCTATGTCTGCGCGATTGGCCCGAACCAGGGACCTTCACACTTCAGCAATCTGCCATGGTCAGTGTCTATATCCACTGGGCCATACTGAGGCCCATGCCTAGCGCAAGAACAGAATAAAATTGCTTATTTTTTCGTATAATGTACCGATTACCGAATATGTTTTAAAGTAATGTAATACACACTTAATTCGAAGGAGCGAAAATAACGATCAAAGAGGGGGTGAAAGAAAAAATTGTCGGTTTCGACCTTTTTAATCGAAAAACACAGTATTAACGCAAAAATGCTCTTTAAGTACTCCTTTTCCTCGAAATCCACACCACGCTTTTTGTTTACCAAAATACTGATAACGTTCGCCCGGAAATTTTGCTCCGCTCAGTGATCGGAAAACGCTCCTAAAGGAGAAGTGGCCTTTCAAGTACGGAAAGGATCGAATTTCGCTCGTTTGAATCAAGTGCGTATAACATTATGTAATTTACTCATTCTAACATATAATGTACCGATTTTGCTTCGGGGAGGGGGGGGGGAGAGCATGTGCTGTTCTGCTACTTGTCATAAAAAAATGGATGAAAACTTTTCAAGAAATATAGTATAATTATACAGGGTGTCCAGTGCTAACGCTGTCCAATGGCTATTTCCTAAACCGTTAGTCATAGTTCCAGTTGCAAAAATGCTTTAAATTGTATAATCTACTAGCTGAAGTACCCGTTCTTCTCACGGGAATGAATGGACTTTTTGATATTACGATTTGTGGGGATTACTATTTATTGTAATAAAGAGATATAGCAAAATGGATATCGCTTTATATTGTGTTCAATAACCATGCATACCGAATTTCAAGGCAATCGTTTGTACGGTGCAGAAGGCCATGCGGCGTAGCGCAATCTAGTGGAGAGTTTTAGCAAAACGGATACGGCGGAAATATTCTTCGCATTCAGATATCGATGAATACGAAATTTCAGGACGATCGGCTGGACAGCCCTGACGACGCGGCATCTAGTGGCAAATTATATAGGAAAATGGATAGCGCCAAACTCTTCCCCGTGTTCAAATATCTATGTATACCTATTTTCATAGCGATCAGTTGCACAGTCAAGAAGTGATACACTGCAACGCGCTCTAGTGGTTAATTAAAGTAATGATTTGCTACAGTGCCGTCAAGTGGCGAGTTATAGCAAAATGGATAACGCCAAAATATTCTCATTGTTCAAATAGCTATGTATACTGATTTTCATAGCGACCATTTGAATGGTCAAGAATTTGGCCTGCTGCAGCGTCATCTAGTGGCGAGTTAAAATAATAATGCATTACAGTGCCATCTAGTGGTGAGTAACATCAAAAGGAACACAGTTAGAATATATTCTTCGTGCTGAAATGTGTAAGTATAAGAAGTTTTATGCCGAACGGTCGAACGGTATAGAAGTTGATGTGTTGCAACGCCATTTAGCGGCAAGTTACAGCAAAATGGGTACTGAAAAATATTCTCCGTGTTCTAATATCCGCGTGTACCAAATTTCATCGAAATCGGTTGGACGATATTCGCATAGTAAACGGCTAAACGGAATAGAAATCGACGTTCTGCTGCGCCACCTAGTGGCAAGTTAGAGGAAAACGGATAGCATAAAAAGCTTCTCAATGATAAAAGACTTAGGTGAACCAAATTTCATGGTGCAACGGTGCTGGAGTTTTTCAACCTCATACACACATACCAACATTCGTTTTTATCTATAACCAGTATCATTATATATCCCAGTCTCAAATAAAATCCAGTTTCAAATCTAAGCCTCGCCAAAGTGCCAACATACGCCATTTTGCAAGAGTTTTTTCAGGAAATCATTCGAAGCATTGACTTAGCAGCAATCAATATGGGAAATGGTTCGGCCGCCAAAAGTATTTTATAGTAAAGTTATTTCAATTTTATCAAGTATCAAACTTAGCAGCAATCAATATGGGAAATGGTTCGGCCGCCAAAAGTAAAGCACACAATTATTTGAAAAGGGGAATTCCTTAATAGAATCGAATTTTTTTAAATTATCAACTATAACGTGTTTTATTCATCAGTTCTCATTTCGTACTCCGATGTACTAAATGAGAAGATTTCAATTTTCTGAAATTTGGCGGAATTCCCCCAACTTAAATCAATGTACTCATTTGGCGAGAATTCTGGCGATATATCGCTTGAAATCCTTTAACAACTGCATTATTTCTTCACGGATCATTAAAATTTAACGCTGTATTCTAATAAAACCTTTGCACTTGCTTTCAAAAATCTATTTCCTTAAGCGCTCAATAAATTGCGCCAAGCCGAAAACTGTGCAAACCGCTAGAACTCACTTTCTGAAAATCAGCATTTGAGTCATTTTATTTTTTCGCCAAACTAAAAAAAAATTACATATTAGCCTCGGAAATCTTCAATTCTTATTGTTTTGCGTATAAAACATTTCATTCCTGCTCCGATTTCCCATGCACACGATATTATAATAAAAAATTAATAATCTTACAAATATAAACTAACAAAAAAAAATCATTATTATTCTTTTATTTTTACTTTGAGAATTTAAAACATCTTACTCGGCAAAATCGCCACACATGGCAACCACGATCCTTATTTCACACTTTTTTCACTACAGGGGTTACAATTACGGAAAGGTTTTTGCATGGAGAACATAAAAAATCTCTTAAATTCCGGCAACGGGTGGACTTTCAAAGTTTTAAAGTGGACTATGATTTATTCTATATTATTTTACATATCTGTGCAAAATTTCAGGCTGATAGGTCCATTTTTGTGGATTTGTATACAACTCAAATCCACAAACAAACAAACAAACAAACAAACAGAATTTCATTTTTATTTATAAGATTATATGTGAAACAATCGAAGTCAATAAATCAAATCCTATAAAAATTACGAAATTTAAATTTTTACACGGTTCCCCGGTCCTTTCAGTTATATTTAGAAAAATTTTCTTTGTGCAATTTCAGGTACAATTAAAAAAAAATTCGTCTTTCTACGACCAAAACTCACCGAGTTACAGCTGCTTAAAGTTAGAGCACTTTTCCAGCTGCAAAATAGGGGTTGTATACAAAATGAATTTGAGAAAAATTAATGTACATGGTTTTGAGCTTTGTAATACTTATTAGCAATTTCATTAACTATTTTATGAATATAGATTGCAATAAAGAAGATTAACGTTTAACTATGTGTATCCAAAACAGTAAAATAAAAAAATAGCTTTTGCTGAAAATAGAATTTTTTAAACAGTTTTTTGAATGAACTGGCGTTAAATAACTTCCTTTGATTGCAATCTAAATATTGTTACGAATTTTCGGGGCAACCCACTGTTCTGGGGTTTAAAATAGTTCAAAATTAGTATTCTACGCGTCAAATAGTTAAATTTTACCTTTTGTTGCACCAAAATCGGTCAACTAGAACCGGAGATACGCAGGTTTCGGTTTCCCCACCTTCACTTCTACTTGCAGTTTCTAGAAATCTCGAGAAATATTAGTCCTAGGGCTTCGGTAACTTCACTTTTGGGGACTTATTTTTGGCGCCAAATTTGGTGATATTTCTCTAAAAGTCGCCAAGCTTGGCGACATTTTGGACGTTCGGCGCGATTTTATCTATGAGCCTTGTAAAGTTAGTTTTTCTGCATTAACATGCATAATAGCCTAATATTTCTCATCTATGACGTAATCAATTCTCGAACATTCCCGCTTTATGTGGAATATTCGAGAAATGCATTCTTCTAGAAGCTCCATGTAGCTTCTGCGACATCTATAAATACAGGTATGACAGACAACCCCAGTCAGTGTTCATCGAGCTCTCTTTGAGTGAGTTTCCTGCGTTATGCTTTGTATTGACGCTATAGAAACGATATTTTAGCTTGCTTCTCGAAGCTAATTTTTAAGTGCTATATCTAAATCTTTCATTATTGAGGGACTGTTAGTGTTATGCCTCGTATATTTCCACTGAATTTTACCGGTGGAAGTGTTTTATTTTGTGTGAGAAATACAGCATTTGTGAAAGCTTCTGATCTAAGCTGTCTGTTAAAAGCACATCAATGTGTGGTTGTGCTTGTGAATTTTGTACAGCTGATTGTTCGAAGAAGGTCTAGAAGCAATAAAGCTTGTTCTTCCATCCTGACAAGTGGACTTTTTACTAGGCTTTCTCCACCAACTGGACTTTAGAACGACGAACCCCAGAAACTTGCTGCAATATGCACCAATGGAAGTGTAGAAAACTCTTCCTGTACTTTGCGTAGCACGCTCTTATGTTACACATCTGCATGCTACATAAATGCGATTTAGTAAGTCTGACCTCAGATAGATTTTAATGGAGCTTGACTATAACCCTCTGCTTGCAGGGCCCGATTATGACAACAGGGGCCCCGGGCATTGATGGATTTTGGGGGCCTCCGATCTATGAAATTTGTTTTATTTTTAATAAAATTTTGATATGAAAAAGAATGCTTCAGAAGAACATTTGAAATTGGGTGCCCTTTCGAGCCTGGGGCCCTGAACAAAGTCCCGATTTGCTTATGCGATAATAAGGCCCTGTCTCTCGATGAATAGTACTCTAAAATTAGTTTTGCTTCTTTTTCCGCATTATACCAGAAAATGAAATTAAAACCTATAATTTAAAATTTCAGTATTTATATGGTCCCTTAACGGTTTACCATAACAGGACATTTTTAAACGTGGAAAAGTGACTTAAGTCACAATGTTTGCTGCTTTATGAATCGATGAATTTTGGTCGTAGAAGGACGAATTTTTTTTTTTTTTTTTTTTTTTTTTTTTTTTTTTTTTTTTTTTTTTTTTGTGTGTGTGTGTGTGTGTGTGTGCATGAAATTGTATAAAGAAAAAATTTCTTAATATAACTGATAGGACCGAGGGATCGTATAAAAATTTAAATTTCGTAATTTTTATAGAAATTAAATTATTGACTTTGACTGCTTCTGATGTAATAGATTATACATTTTAAAGCATTTTTGCAACTGGAAAATGTGTCTCTGACTAACGGTTTAGGAAATAGCCATTGGACAGCGTTAGCACTGGACACCCTGTATGTATATATATATATATATATATTAAAAAAAAATCTATAATTAAGAATAGTTGATTACTGGTACTTTTTCCTTTTTTATGTGAGTCTGTAACCAATGAAGCCATACAGAGTATTGTTCCAGTAGCGGATTCAGGGGAGGGGCTAGGGGGCTTCAGCCCCCCCCCCCAAAAGAGATTGCTAAAGGGTAACATTCTGCTTCATTATGCACTTTGAGTATGTAAAGTGCATCTTTTTTAATCACTTAGCCCCTCCCAAAAGTTTTTACATTGGTTTAGACTAAAATTTTGCTTTATTGTACATTTTGTTTGGGTGAAATAAGCTTTTTTCAAAATGTAGCCCCTCCCAAAACAAACTTTCTGGATCCGCCACTGTACTGTTCTACCTAAATATTTTACAATTATATTAGAATAAATAGCAATTAATAATAGCAATAAATAGCAATTAATGTGTATAATTATTATCAATATCATTACTGTTAAAATTATTTCTACAGTTTTTCCCCTTTTCCACAACCTCAACTAAGTACTTCTTAGCTACTGCAGCTAGTACTACGTAAAACATAGGCTAGCTATACTAGTGTTATATTTATTTTATTATTTATTCATTTAATTATTACCATTTTTATTCTTTTTATTTATTCATTTAATTATCACTTTTTATTTATTCCTTTCCTTTCCATACTTCCAAAGTATTATTAATATATCATTTTTTTTTCACACTCCATGGCATTACTTGTCTATTGATTGCATTAAGCCTTCTCTGATGGCAACATGCACTAATACTGCCTCCATTACTGAGCTTTGATCTTCTTGTCGGTCCACTTCCTCGTTGTTTATTTCTAATAGCTACGGTCGCCCCCCCCAAGTTACAAAAGGACCCTAATTTTGGTCAGGTAACTTGCAGAAACCTAGCTATTATTGTTTTTTTCGATTAAATTGAAATGTGTGTGCAGTGGCGCCAGATGATAGAGCACACCATTTCAATATTAATTCCATTTTCCGTCTATTTGCGGTTACATGTGATTAGGCTTAAAAAGCCCACCCGTTCTAATTTGGCGCTTTATATCCAATTTATCCACTCTTTCATTGCCTTAAAAGGCTATATTTAAACACTTATCCGGTATAAGCTCGTTAATTGGCACCATGTGCTATCTACTTTTTTATTTTTTTTATATTTTATATTTTTTTCACTTTATCAATGGATTATCTTGGGATTTCACTAAGCTATTATATATTATATATATATATATATATATATATATATGCATGTGTGTACGTGTATAATAAAAATAAATTAAGCTATATTATATGAAATTGTATTGCGTTTACTTTACAACATTGAGTAAATATTTTGTCTAAACTGGTGTTATTCTAATTAATGTAATGTCTTCGTCGAATGATTAAAATATCGGCCATCTTAAAGAGCAGCTAAAGTTCGATCGAATATCACAAAAACGTTCGAAACAAACATTTCGCGCTGTCACGTGATCAAAACACTATTGGCTTGTCTCAGTTGAATAAGAACATTGATATCTTCCGAAGTTTCTCCTGTTCGACGCGGAAAACGTTCGAATTGTGTTTCACTTGAATCTCGCCCCGTGTTGTGTTGTGTTAAGGCAAAGCTACGCAAGGGCTATCTGCTGGATATATGTATGTAAGCGCGTGCGTTAGTGTGCTGAATAGTGTTGCGTTTGCCATGATTTATCTTTCTTGTTTCAAGTTGGCAGGGGGCCTCACTTACCCTAGAGCAGCTCCTGGTTGTCACATACACACACAAAATAAAATAAATGCGTGGCTTTTTTAAAACTTTGAACATATCTGTGAACATTTAGATGACTTTCTTGACTTAATTCTTTTCAGAGTGACTTCGGTGACCATGCAAATTAGGAGGGGGGGAAAACATTCTACACGGATACTGTTGTGAATAAATTTTATTTATTTATAAATACTCTTTTTACTGCTAGTATAACATCTCAAAATGAAAATATTTCAATGCACAACACATGCAGCATGTCATTTTTAAAAATGTCCAAGTATGATACAACTACTAGCAGCTGCCCTATGGTGAATTATATGGTAAGAAATTGTTACAAAATGTACTTTGATTATTACAGAATTTTTCTTTTTTAAATATAATGTTATGTAATACACTCTACATGAATGTAGCATCACTGAACAATAAAAATAATATATAAATCGAAGATTTTAGTCACGAAAAATCCTCATGCACTTACTTTTTATGATTAATAACAAAAGAAATATTTTATAATTGGTAATACTAATTATAAACGATACAGAATGTACAACTTTTTCATCTGGAATTCTGAATCACAAACCCTGAAGAGGCTTTTTAAAGGAAAAAGGCCATTTCATAGACTTATCTAACATGTTTATGGCTGAAAATGAAAATATTTTCCTAAATATTGACTTTTTTAAAAATTTGTATTTTTAATAAATTAGGCCACATTAGTTGAGTATTTTTTTTATTTATAGTAAAATGCTCGTCCTTTTTTGCGACATCCTTCCTTTTGATATCTAAGATAATTCTATGGTTCAATTATTAAAAACTCATATTTCATAAGTAAATACTACATACTCCATAATAAATACATATTTATAAAAGCTTGGTTAGGCAAGAGAAAGTTAGATTAACAGCTATGTGACCAAAGTATTCAATGTGACAGTATAATTTGAACTTTGTATTGAACAATCTTTTTTTTTTTCAATTTTTAAACTAATTTACAATTTTCTGAACAACAGGATTACTACGTCAATCCCAAAGGTTTATCATTCATGCATGATCAAAAACTAACATTTAAAAAAGTACTAATGATTTTGACTCTATAACATGATTTTATTTAACCTCTTCCCGGATTATTGATAAAAAAATGTTGATTTTTTTAAATTGATTATCGAAATATATACAGAGAAATCTGCTAAACTGACCACCTCAGTAAGGTGACCACCTGCTTAAGTTGAACCCTTTCACAAAAAAACCCAACTACCTGTCCATGTTGAAACTCTACACCACACGTGGTCTACTTATACATGTTTCGATATACACTAGCCTCCAAAAGTTAAGGAACAACATGTTTTTCGAAACTCACCATAAAAAAAAAAAAAAAAAAAAAAAAAAACACTGACAGTAAAATTTATGGTTTATATAAATGATAAAAATAAACTTTACGCAAATTTATGCAAAAACGATAGCTACCACTTTGTTTTTAAAGAAAAGAACAGGCACAGAGCCGGCGGAAGCGAGCCTGCAAGGCCTTCTTTGCAGGCGGGCGCCAAACACAGAGGGGCGCCAAATTGTCCCCAAGCAAAAATTTTCAATTTTTTTTTTTAATGGACAGATTTTAGGAAGATATGTTTTATATTAATAATGATTGCAGTGTATATATAATTTGTTTATTTGTCTGATAAAATGTGTTGCAAGGCCGTAGCCAAGAGGGGGTAGGGGTCAGGAACATATATTACATGGTCCGTACCCAGAAAATAATTTTGGTGGGGGTCCGACATTTTGTAGAGGGATGGGGAGAGGGGGAGGTCAGTTTGATTGAATATCATCATTTTATATATAAATACTCTCTCTCTCCCACACACACACACACACATATAGGAGATATATATATATATAATGTGATAATTTCGGGGAGGGGCAGGGCCCGAATCCATAGGACCAACCCCCTGGGTATGGTTTTGTATATTACTGTATGTAAAAGGGAAGTAAAAACTTTTAGAAACATATATTACTATATGTAAAAGCAGGGGCGGCCATAGGGTACGTGCCCCCCCCCCTGTTGCAAATGTAAAAAGAGGCGCCCCCTTTTACGAACATCAACCTTTTCTCAGTTTTTGAGTTTAGAATGGCGCCCGATGCTACACTCCCCACCCCCCGAAAATTCCGTTCGTGATATTGATTTTCACGAAGATCCTGCAAAGTGGACAGTTCTTAGCGACAGAGTGAGAATGACTTTGCCTGAAAATAGTCCTATTCAAAAGAAAGGTTTAATATATCCGAAAAGTGATAATGGGCGTAAATTTAGTGAACAACAGAAAAATGGAAAACAGAGAATTAGTTCCCCGTACATGGCTATTATATTCAATGAGTACAAATTCTGTTTTTTGCTTCTGTTGCAAGATATTTGCATCGATTGACAGTAGTAGCCTCGTAAAAGGCTATAATGATTGGATAAATGTATCTAAAACCTTGCATAGGCATGAGACTAGTAGAGCACATATGAAAAATTTCTTAAAATGGAAAGATCTTGAGAAAAAATTGAAAACTAAAACAACAATTGATTCCGAAATACAAGAGATCCAGAGCTGCCAAGTCTCCGGCTTTTTCCGGGATATTTCCCACCACAATTTTTAGACAGTTTTATTTTGGCTTAAATATTTGGACTTATTTTAAGCATAAATTTGTAAGTAAAAATGAGTGGTGGGAAATCTCCCGAAAAAAGCCGGAGACTTGGCAGCTCTGAAGAGATCTATGAAAATGAAAAAAAGCATTTGTCAAATGTATTAGGAAGACTGATTGAGATCACAAAATTTCTCGGCAGCCAGAATTTAGCCTTTCGAGGCTCATCTGATGGGCTGTACGAAAAAGACAACGGAAACTTCTTAAAATTAGTGAAATTGTTTGCAAAGTTCGGCCCAGTTATGGAATTTCATTTCACGTAGAAATAGCATTACGACCTAAGGTAGCAACAATAAAGTTCACTATCTAAGCAAAGATAGTCAAAATGAAATGTTGCAAATTATTGGCAGTAGTATAAAGGAGAAAATCTTACTATCTCTTCGAAAAGCTAGTACTATTCTATAATTTTGGACTGTACACCTGATGTTAGTAAAACTGGACAGATGAGTGCCATCATAAGTTTTGCCGTCTGCACTGATGGTGGGGTTGAAATCAAGGAGCATTTTTTAGGCTTTATTAAAGATGATGATTAGGCTTTATTGATGATTCTACAGGTAGCGGCCTATGTGAAACAGTAATGGAAATGTTGAAAATGTGGATCATTCGTCCAGATGATATGAGAGGCCAGGGATATGATAACCGGGCAAATATGAAAGGGAAGAAAAATGGTCTTCAAAATAATATCCTAAAAATAAATCCTTGTGCTTTTTATGTTCCCTGTACCCCTCATAGCTTAAATTTAATGATTAACTATGCAGCAAAGATGAATGCAGATACTGTTTTTTTTTTTTTTTTTTTTTTTTTTTGACAATTCAAGAATTATACAATTTATTTGCTTCTTCTCCTAAACGACGGGAGTTCTTTTGAAAAACATTTCCTGTTCAACATTGAAGCCACTCCCAAACACTCGTTGGGAAAGCTAAATTGAAGCCATTCGACCTTTAAGTTATCAACTAGGAGGAATCTATGAAGCTCTTTTTGAAATATCCGAAGGTGAATGCTTTTCAAAAGAAGTGCAACACGAAGCACGAAGTCTGTGTGCCAAAATCAAGGATTATAAATTTATTTGTCCCTTGATACTTGGCACGATTTGCTTAATAGAATTAATCCTGTGAGCAAACAATTGCAAGAAAAGGGTTTGAATGTCACACTAGTCTTACAGGCAATAAGTAACTTAAAATCATTCATTCAAGAACATAAGTGACATCAATTACAAAAATATTCTTGAGAAAGCCAAAGAACTTAGTGAAGAAGTGGATGGCGAGCACCATTTCAAAACTGTTGAAGAAATCCGACGAAGAAAAAAGAAATGTCACTTCGATTACGAACATGCTGACGAATCCCCTCAATCTCCAGAAGAGAAATTTAGGACAAATGTCTTTTTTAGAATTTTGGATACAGCTTGGGCATCATTAAATGAAAGATTTGACGCAATGAAAAATCACTGCGATAATTTTAGTTTCTTGTGTAATTTATCGGAAATCGATAATGCAGATTTGAAAAAAAAATGCAGTAATTTAGAAAAATTGTTACAATATGGGGATAGTAAAGATATTTACGCAGAAGAACTATTTGACGAAATAGTAGCTTCCAAAGACATTTTTATAGCCGGTATGAATGACCCATTCGATATTCTGAACTTAATTGTGTCAAATAAATTGTGCTTCCCCAACTTGAATATCATATTGAGAATACTACTCAGCATTCCTGTTAGTGTTGTTAGTAGCGAAAGATCATTCTCAAAATTAAAATTGATCAAGACGTATTTATGGTCAAGTATATCTCAGGAAAGACTCATAAATCTAGCTTTGATTGCTATTGAAAATGAAATCTGTCAAAAGATAGATACAAAAGAAATTATAGAAAAGTTTGTAAATATGAAATGCAGAAAAATTAATTTTTCCCGATAAATAAATTTATTATTATTTTTTTTTTCAACAAATGCTTTCTTCAAAACTTATTTCTCCTGTAAAACAAACAAAAAAAAAAATTGGGGGGAGGGGGGATTTCAGCCTTTTTTGCAGGCTGGCGCCGGATAACCTTGCGCCGGCGCTGAACAGGCATATATGAGTCAGAGAAAGATGTGCAAATATCAGGCTTTCATAATTACGCGTGTAACTTTTGTTGATTTACAACTTTTGTTAGCAGATTCGTTAACAATAGGTAGCAGGGTCCCGCAATTTCTTAGAGAAACTGTTTGCCCGATTCGTTAAGGTGGCGAGCGGTCGTATAAATGGAAATGGAGTTGTCACAGGCTTATGCTCCTAGGCGTTAAGGCTGTTCTTCGAAAAAAAAGAACTATGTTTTTAGTCTTGGTACACAAATTGAAACAAACTAATAGCACCATGGTCTCCAAAAAATTCCAGAGGGTTCTTCATAAGCTGTTTTACACACTGCGATAAACGAAAACGCTTTGGCTTTTGTGAAATTTTCAGAAAAAATTCTTAAACATGGATCTGAGCTGCAAGATATTTCGAAGAGTGACACGCTTACGAAAATTTCCGATTTTTAAGAATTTTTTCTAAAAGTTTTGAAACTGATACAGATTGGCCTGTCTTCGCAGTATGTAATACAGCTTGTAAAGAGACAGTTTTAAAATTTTGAAGTGCCTGGCATAATTAGTTTATTTCTAATTATGTACCAAAATCACATGATTTTTTCGAATAACACCGTTAATGTGTCTCGCAGTGTGGTCCACCGTTTCTGGAATCAATATCAAACGGAAGCTTCTGTGCCCGAAGACATGTTCTAAGCCAACCACGAGTTACAACACGAGCAGAATATCATTTTATAGCTCTTTCAGTTCGGTCCAGAAAAGAAGAAGCATTTCTGTGCCACAACTTGTTGCAGACCACTCTGTAGCGTCAGAGAGAAGAATATCCGCTAGTACGGTGCGAAGGCTTCTTCACAATGCAGGTCTCTATGCAATGTGACCACTTGTATGTGTCCCTGTCCCCTCAACCGGTTTGGTACTATTCGGCGCGGTCGTTTCGGCGTCACATATTTGCATTCTGAACTTTTTAAGAGTAAGAGATATTACGTTAAAAGAGTACAGGGATATAATTACGAGGATTTTACGTCCATGTGGAAGCGTGTTAAAACATTTTTATATCGGTTTTAAAAAGAAATTAACCAGGAGGAAGAATGAGATAGTGCTTTTCCCCAAAATCAAATCTAAAAAATTTTTACTTTAAATAATGTACAAAAATAAAGATTGTCTTTATTATGAAGTTTTTTCAAAAAACTATTTTAATTCCATATAATACAATATAATCAGTGCTGGCCCCTTTGCGAGACCCCAAAAAATCAGTGGGTCCGGCCATCGCTTCAGGGGACCCCTCGAAAATATGCTAACGCTGGCTCCTTTGCGAGACCCAAAAAACATCAGTGGGTTCGGCCATCGCTTCAGGGGCCCCTCTCGTAAATATGGTAACGCTAGCCCCTTTGCGAGACCCAAAAAACATCAGTGGGTCAGGCCATCGCTTCAGGGGGCCTTCTCATAAATATGCTAACGCTGGCCCTTTGCGAGACCCAAAAAAAAACATCAGTGGGTCCGGCCATCGCTTCAGGGGGCCCCTCGAAAACATGCTAACGCTGGCCCCTTTGCGAGACCCAAAAAACATCAGTGGGTCCGGCCATCGCTTCAGGGGGCCCCTCGAAAATATGCTAACGCTGGCCCCCTTTGCGAGACCAAAAAAACATCAGTGGGTCCGGCCATCGTTTCAGGGGGTCACCTCGAAAATATGCTAACGAAAGCCCCTTTGCGAAACCAAAAAAACATCAATGGGACCGCCATCGCTTCAGTGAGCCCCCTCAAAAATATGCTAACGCTGGTCATGGGCGCCGGCAGCATAGAAGCAATGCCCCCCCCCCCCTGGATTTTTGTATGCACCGTTTTCCCTTGCTTTTTTGCTCTTTCCAACATGGTAACCATATGTTGAAGTAGTCTTTGCCCCCCTGGGGAATATTCTGCCGGCGCCCATGACGCTGGTCCCTTTGCGAGACTAGTTGAAGCAAATTAGAATAGTTAGAACACAAAAAAACCCGAAAAATAACAAAAACGCATGCGCACAAACCCAAAAATTAACAGCTTAGTGACGTCAAATTGAGCAAGCGAATTCGTTACATTCATCTGCTTACGTCACACAGTAGCTAGAATCAAAAAGAACTATACGCATGCGCGAAAGTGCAAGAAATTTCGGATCTTTCAACAGTTCTAAATAGTCCAATTTACAATATTTGGCGCCAATTTATAATATTTGGTTTATAAAATAAATCATTACAAACATTCATATAATAAAAGTGAACACTTGAGTATCGTTTCGAGTTTCGTGCAGAAATGGCCGCGCCGAGTAGTTCCATCCCGCCCCTCAATGGACGACAGAGAAGAGCCCGTTTATCTTGGCCGAGAGAACACGTTCCTTGGACCAGACAGCGATGGGCTTCTGTACTCTTTACAGACGAGTCCAGATTCACACTGGAGAGCGATTCAGTACGTCCGCTTATCTGGAGAGAACGAAGCACCCGATACCATCAATCCAACTCTGTGAAAAGACACAGTTATCCAGGTGGTGGAATAATGGTTTGGACAGGGATCCCACTTGAAGATCACACTGACCTGCATGTGTTCCAGGGAGGAACTATGACTGGTGTGAGATATCGGGACGAGATCCTTGATGCCTATGTGGGCCATATGCTGCTGCAATGATTTCATTCTGATGGATGATTATGCCCGACCTCACCGAGCTGTGCTTGTTGAGGATTATCTTGAGAGTCAAGGTTTGGAGCGAATGGAATGGCCAGCTCAATCTCCTGACCTCAATCCGATAGAACATGTTTGGGACAGGGACGTACCCAGAAAAATATTTCGGAGGGGGTCGAAACGGTGAAAAAGGGAGCATTTTCCATAAAAAGACTTCATCATTATTATTTTGCTTACAAAAATTGAAATTTCGGGAGGGGTCCGGACCCCTGGGTACGTCCTTGGTTTGGGACTACCTTAGCAGACAAGTGGCTGCTTCAAGTCCTCCTCCAAGATCGTTGCATGAGCTGGAACAAGGACTAATCCGTGCGTGGTCTTCGCTCCCTATTGAGGTGTCCGACAACTTAATTAACAGCATGGAGAATCATACCGCCAGTGCATTGCAGTTAGGGGTGGACACATTCCTTATTAGAACTCATTTTTGTAATGTTTCCACCAAATGTTTCCACAAAAAGCTTTGTGGAAACATGTGTTAAACTGTTTTCTCCAAAAGTGGACTTTTCTACCAAAAGTGTTCTTTTGCTTTTACACCATGTTTGTGTTAAATTTATGTAAATTTCTATGTCGTACTCAATAAAGAACTATTTAGTTCTCAGTTAGTCCAAATTTTTTGCTTCTATGTTCATTCGTTTCCATATTATTCACAAAAAAACAGGTTGTGCCTTAACTTTTGGAGGGCAGTGTATATACTATTTAAGCATATTAGTACTGTACATATACAAAACTTCACATGAAGGGGAAAGAAAAACTTTATTCAAGCAATTACCAAATCCTAATCACTTCCCCTTTCAGAATCTGAAAAATCCAATGTTGAAATGTAAAAAAGATTTCACTTTCTAAGGGAAGTGCTCCAGTAGTGGATTCATTTGAAATTTTAAGTTGGGAAAAAAAAGAAATTTCAACTATCCACTGAGATAAGATATTAACCTCTGATTAGCTAAATACCAAAGTTGCAGTTTTCATTCAGCTTTGGAATTTCTTGTTTTTCAACTTAAAATTTCAAATGGCCCACTACTGGAGCGCTTACCTTATATCAAAATTGCAATTGCTCATACAGTCGAACCTGTCTATCTCGAATACCTCCAGGGGCACCAGCAGAATATTTTCCTGGTGGAAGTAAAGATTACTTCAACATATGTTACCATAGCACTTCAATGCATAGTTAAACAGCATACAAAAATCCAGGGGAGGCAAGTGCCCGCCTTGCCCTATGCTGCCGACGGCCTAAATACCTCTATATCTCGAAATTCCCCACATTTCCAATCAAAATTTAATATATTTTCCATGTTTATCTTGAAAAAAATTTCTTCAAAACCGCTGTATCTCAAATTTCGGATAGTGTAAACTACAAAAATCTCTCTCGATACCCAAAGACCACTTCTCTTCATCAACTGTAGTTGCATACCTGAGTATAAAAATAGATAGCAAAAGAAGCAGAGAAGGTTATAGAATTCTCGCACCTTTTCTTAAATCTCAGGAAAATGTCAGCTATGAGAGATTTTTAGTTCTTGTTAATCTAAGAAAGATATCAAAAGTCACTGAAAGACTATTTTTATTGTTAAAGGTACATATGTATGTTAAAATGTTATACTTTACTAAAATGCAAAATTAATCCGTTATCAAACCATACAATTGTATTTTTCTACAACAAAAGCGTTTTTTAAACCGCATTTAAAACCTCTATACTTCGAAACCTTTTTATCTCGATTTTTTTTCCCTTTCCCATCAGATTCAAGATAGACAGATTTGACTGTATAAGAATCAAATTTTGGATAAACCATTTTAAGATTAAACAAACTTTATGCATCAGTTCAAAAAAGGAATTTTAAGAAGAATGCTATTAGTTGAAATTTGGCCCCATCCCCGAACCTTGAGTTCATCTCAAATACTGTATTATGCTGCCTCTGCTAGCAAGAAAAACAATCAAAAGAGTTCAAAATGATTGAAAAAGCATATACACAATTTTCTGTGAGATATCTGCTACTGCAGAGCAAATTTTCCTGTTATCTAAGTTACACTCAGGTCCGTGCGGTAGATTTTCTCAGTATGATGCGAGTTTTCAAAATGCCGCCTCTTCAGTATAAAGGGGGGTAAGCGGTTCAACTCCACCTCCCCCGAAAAAAAATTAACATGAAAGCCATTAATTTTTCATTTTTAACGAAAGGATTACATTTAATCTCATCCCCCGTTAAAGGAAATCTGTGTACGCCACAGCACCCCTTAAATATTTCTTCCTTAAAATAAATGCTCATTATGATTTAAAAGCAAAACTACATAAAATGTACAAATGCTATATTTATTTTACTAACACTAACAACAAACTATTATAATTTTACTCTTCTAACTTTAGTAAATTCGTGGATTAGGGATGTGTAGTCTTAGAGTAGCAGCCAATGTTGACTCACTAGAAATTATTGACAGGTTTCTTAATTTTGTTTGGCTTATTGAACTTCTTAGATAATTTTTGATTAATTTTAATTTAGAAAAACTTCTTTCCCCACTAGTGACTGACACTGGGAGTGTTTTTCAAAGTTCTCAGTGCTATGACAGTATTTGGATACAAAGAAATTAAATTATTTTTGCACAAATATTTTAAAACATCTAAAGGTTTCATTAAAAATGGCAGCATTCTAGATACATCAGGTAATTCTTCTTGTAAAGCACTCTCATTAATGTCAGATTCATTTTTGATCGAAAGTATTGACTGGAGATTGATACAGTTCTTTTCTAGCGTTTTGTCATCAATATCTCTGAGTTTTAAAATATCATATAAAAACTTAAAATTTTTGTTATGGGTTTCCAGAAGCGTGAATCGTTCATTTAGAGAAATATATGCAATGTCCAGAATATAGTTTAAAAAGTTTAAATTTATTTAATTTTAAATTTATTCTTCTCTGTTAAAGGCTCGTCGACAGCTTTTTCATCAAATTGAAGTTTTTTTTCTTCTGGCTCTAACTTCAGTTTCTGTTGGAAATTCTATGCTAATTTCAAGATTTTCTTCAATTTCATTTGCAGCAATTTTCACCTGATCATATCCCGTTTTTCTGTGATTTTTTACCTTTTCTACAGTTTCGGATAGCATCCTTACACAATCTGATAAATTGACCGTTACAGATTGCAATAGCTTTGAAACTGAGTTTATTTAAACTAAAATGGCATGCCAAAAAATTACACCACATATAAACTTGTAATTTTAAATATTTTTTGCTAACCCTATTTCTCTCACTTTCCTGTTGACATCTTCTATTATTTCAATTAATATATCATAGATTTTACAAAGTTAAAATCGTAATGGATTTAACGCATCTATTCTGCTTGACCATCTTGTAGCACTCAATGGCTTTAGAGTTATTTGGGAAAGATTGTAACTTAGAGTTTAAGCACTTCCCAACGTTTCGTAGAACTAGAGAAAAAAGTGTAAAGTTCTTGTACTACAGGAAAAAAAGTAGGGATGGACGCGAGACGAAAAATAGGAGTCTCGCGTCTCGCAAAATAGCCTAAAAGCTTTGTCTCGTCTCGCAAAAATCCCTATATCGTAATGTTAAAAATGTGTGTCTCGTCTCGCAAAAAAGCTGTAAATCTCTGTCTCGTCTCGCAAAAAAGTCGTCTCGCATCCATCCCTAAAAAAAAGTGGTTGTTTCTGTAGAAGAAGACGCTGCATCATTCACAACAAGGTTTAAAGAATAGCTTGCACAGGGCACATAAAACGCCCTTGGATATTTTTCAGTTATTCTGTTTTGAACACCCTTTCTTACTCCTTTCATATTAGAAACATTATTGTATCCTTGTTCTCTAAGCCCCTTTAACTCAAAACCTAATTTCTCCAAATGTGTCAGAATAAGCTCTGTCAAACCCTCTCCGGTGGAATCACTAGCTTCTAAAAAACCAATGTGAAAAATTCTCCAATTTCATATTTACTTGTTTGGAGTCAAAAGCAGCGACTCTTATTGTTAATAATAGTTGTCCAATATGGCTTACGTTTGGAGTACAATCACGGTTATCGGAAAATATTTAGCTGTTTTCGTAATTTCGACAACCTTGTTTAAAACTGCAGATCCCATTAAATTTATCAACGCATTTTAAATGTTATTACTTAAATAGGTGACAGGCCATTTATTAGATTCGCGTTGAACTCTTCTAATATGTTCTTCCATAACTGGATGAAACTCGGAAAGTAATTCTACCAACTTTAAGAAGTTTCCGTTATTAGACCGAAACAAATGTTAAGTTGTTCCACGAAAAGCTAAGCATTGTGAGGCCAGCAGTCTAATTATTAATACAATTCTTTTTAAAACACCTCTCCAATGTTGAATTTCAAGGTCCATAATTATTTGGTACTCAGCGTCGATAGCTTTTTCTGCTTTAATCGAATGTCTAGTTCCTGCCATGCTCTAAATTCATTTCTATGGTTTACAGCATGTTTTTTAAGCATGGACCAAACAATGACAGACTATCGCCAAATTTGGCAATATTTCGCCAAAACTCCCCAAGAACGATGACAAATGGCGATATTTTGGGCATGGACCAAATGACTGACTATCGCCATATTTGGGCAAAACTCGCCAAGGTTGACGACAGACAGCGAGATTTTGGGCACACACAAGCAATGACTGTCGCCAAGCTGGGCGACTTTTGGCGTAGTTCTTCAGGGAGGCACGTGACAGTGGTCGGACCATTACCTAACTTATGTGGTAGGATGGTATTCTGCTTGAAATGGTTGAATGCCCCTAAAATTGCCATTGACCAAGACCGTAATGTATTGGAAATCTTTTGAGTGTTCCTGTAGCAGCACTATAAATGATAAAGACACTCTTTTTAATGGTGAAATTCATTTTGTAACTCTTAATAGCATATATCACATCTGATTCGTTTCAAATAGCCCAATACATCTAAAATACGCTTTAATGAATTTCGGCCCATAGAGCGTAATGTATTTAGAATCTCTTGGGCGGCTCTGGAGAACTGTCCAGTCGAATGGAACCGAAAAGGGAGCTGCACAAGTATATGTTACAAAAATCCTAAATATAAAGTTTCAACATTCTACGCCTAATAGTTTTTGAGATATGCGAGTTTAATGAATTTCGGCCCATAGAGCGTAATGTATTTCGAATCTTTTGGGCGGTCCTGTAGATAAACTATCCAGTCGAATGCAACCGAAAGGGAAGGTGCACAACTAGATGTTACAGCAATCCTAAATATAAAGTTTCGAAATCCTACGCCTAATAGTTTTTAAGATATGCGAGTTTAATGAATTTCGGCCCATTGAGCTTAATGTATTTCAAATCTTTTGGGCGGTCCTGTACATAAACTATCCATTCGATTGAGACCAAAAGGGGCAGGCGCACAACTAGATGTTAGAACAATCCTAAATATAAAATTTCAACATTCTACGACCAATAGTTTTTGAGATATGCGAGTTACATACATACATACGAACGTACGTACGTACACACGTACAGACGGCATGGAAAAACTGGCCAAAATAGACTCGCCGCTGGTCAAAATGAGTTGCAGACGCGTTTATATGATCGTGCATGCTAGTTTACGATGAGATGCGTCGAAAAAATTCTTAAAATTAAATTTAGAGGTAGTCAAAACTGCTTTTTTCGTCGAAATTTGGCTCCCTAAATTTTTCGGGATCACATTACTTCCTTATACTCCGTACAAGAAAGTAAAAATCCGCATAGCGATTTCAACATTGGGAAAGGCGGAAAGAAGTCGTGTACTAGTATGCAAATGATAATACAAAAGTGAAATGCTGAAAGTTGTCCTCTTCGAATCATAACTACTGGCCTCTTCAGAATCATGAACAGTACCCTATTCCTTTCTGCTCCTTCTGATTTTCGGATAGTTTATGTCGATACATTTCTCGCAAGAGTTGTTACTTCTTCCATTATGTAATATTTGAGATGCATTGCTATCAAATATAAGGTCTTCCTTATTGATGCTGTTTTTATAATAAGAAGTCAAATTTTCGCAATGCTGTGTTATCTCTTCCTCTTCGAAGTCGCGAATCCTTTCGAAAAACCCAAATTTTTTTAAAGTTACTTCATAAGCTTGAAGACGTTTTCTTAAGATTTTAAGTTTTACGCTCTATGCGCCCATATCAAAGGTACGGCTTTTTTCTCTGTCCCACACCTGACAGCAATAAATGATCGTTAATTTTCTTAAAAAAAAAAAAAAAAAAACTTTCAAAATTTACGTGTTATACAAGTAGATAATGGTTCATCTAGGCCGGCCGCCCCCTCTCTGCATCATAGCACGGCACGGCCCTGGTTACACTCAGGATAATCCAGGATGGTAGGTATTGCCTGCTCAAGTATGGTTCTGGTAAAGGGTTAAACTTTTTAAAAGCTTCTGGTGTAATGGAGGTTTTCTAGAGGGGACTAAAAGCAAAAGTTCCTATGGATAAGTCATCCACATTTGAATGTCAGGAGAGAGCAACTCACACGACCAAAAATACTGTTTAGAGCAGGGGCGTAGTCAAGGGGGGGTTAGGGGGTCATAACCCCCCCATGAGGAATTTTTTGCCATACAAAATGTATATTCTTCACTCTTATCACACACATGTATGCATATATGTGAGTTGCAGTAGTCGTAACCCCCCCCCATGAAAAATTTCTGGCTACGCCCCTGGTTTAGAGCTACTTGCCGCCTTCCCATAAATTCTCTGCACAGTTTAGATTCTTATCAGAAGGACAGAGAACTGCATATTAGCTGCCTTTAACTTACACCAATGACTTTTAGACATGTACGAAGATCAGTCTCAGTAACAGACTGAAAATCTAACAATGGCAATTCATATGCTTAATGTTATGAATAAAAAAAATGTTGACTGAAAAAATTAACTTAGAAATGTAGATTATTAACATAAAAAACTTGAAATTTCTAGTAAAGATAAAACAAAAGTTATTGGTTTTATGTTACCAAATAATAACTATGAAATTTTCACAGATAATTTAAAAAAATAATACGTAATAATATAAAAGAATTGTTCGGATAAAGTCTCTGAAACAGATTTCTGCACAGAAGTGGCACAATATTACACTGAAAGCAAAAATGAAAATAAATAAATATTTTAAAATGCCTGAATAACAGATATTTCTGAGATTACAGAAGTTTGAATTTAAAATGTTGTACTGAACTAAATTTTAAAGTATAGATGCTTTAAAAAGGCATAGATTTAGTCATAATTGATGTTTTAAAAATTTGTTCTCATTTTGAAAATCAGTAGCTAAAATTATTTAGATTAGTGGTGTGCCCAATAGTGTTACATTCAATTATATGAATATTTGAAAGAAAAGCCATACATACAGTGGTATCTTGAGATATGAGTGCCCTAACATTAATATAATGCTTGTTTGGAAGAAAGCTGTTACAATTCAAAAACCATGTTTCTCTTTTTTGTTCCTAAAGAGCCGTATAAAAGCGGTATATTTTTATGTTGAGGGCTAGTAACGTATATATTTAAGTCTTAAGTTTCTATTTTAAAATTCAGTTAAGACATTTCCTCAAAACTTTATCTTTTTGAGTTGTTACTTTTTTTTTTTTCTTTCTCCAAACTAGTGATAAGAGTTTTTCGAAATATAATTTAGCAATAGGTCAATTTTTGACTTAAGATATAAATTGCAATTCAAGATACATCAGTGACTTGAGAAGTTAAAATTAGAAAAGTCAAGTAAAGAAAAATTTATTATCGTATGGTTCTAACAACATGAGTTAAGATTTTCTTTTTTACAGTATATAAATATTTTTTTTGTATCCATAAAATATATATTTATAATAAGTGCATTATTATACAAAAATTGGAATAGTTTGCTTGGGCCTGGTAAAGATTATTCCATATAAATAATTTCAATGAGGGAAAATTGGTTAAAGATATGAGTATTTTGACTAACGAAAGCCAGCCACGATACATCGAATTAACGTCGCCGTCGACGTAGTTTCGACGTAATCATCGACGTTAAAAATCCTTGGATATGTCCACCTGTTTGCCCGTCGAGCGCTGAACTTCTAGACGGCGTATCACCCGCGAGGGGCGACCGTGAGAGATAGCAATCTTGCTTAACTAAGGCGCAAGAATGAAAAAGGGTGACCGCCAGGAAGAGAAAATCCCCGATATTGGTCGAACACTCGTCGCTATAACGGCAAAGGGAGACAGATTCTCGGAATCCGTTTATAAAATTAAGCTCATAGTGGTTGATTTTACGTTATACATTGTCGAATTGCTTCAACACGACAGAGAAAACCGGCTTATATTCGTCTAATAGAAGTCGTTCCTTAAAGACTTCGCAGAATTTGTCGAATTCTGACCATTTATAAACGTAGTAATTATGCCGCAATTCCAGACATTTAAAGAATGGACACACACCATTTACATACGTCCTGAAGGAATGGAAATTCAATCTGCTCTAATCTTGTGCACTTTTGTCGTTTAAAAGGAAACACTTTATTTTTCTATAAAATACATTTTACTATTAGTTTGTTACCTAATGAAAAATAATTTTTAATCCAATATGCAGAAATAACAAGTTTTAAATTAACTTCTGATCGTTTTGATAAAGTTACAAAATATACATTCATAAAAATTTGAACACAGAGAATATATATTAAAGAAAAAATATAATCTTGATTTTTTGAATTTAACTGATCAGTAACTCGCATTAATAGATTATGTCTCTAATTTACATTTTAAAGGATTTACTTTTTTCCCCCGGTCAGTGGCGGATTTAGCTCTTGAGAGGCCGGAGGCGCAACTTAATTTTGAGCCCCCCACCCCTCTCCTAAAAAAATACTTTTCACTATTGTTATACCTTTACATGGCGCGTTCTATGCACACGTATTTTACAGTAATTAATGATTAACTTAATCACTTTGATTAACCAATATTAAATTACAACTGTCCGGAGGTTGTATTTGCTAATGTTCCGATTGAAGTAAAAGTATTAAAACGATCTGCTAATTCTTGGGTAGAAAAAAATACACTTAAATTAAATTTACTACTTATGTGTATTTTTAATGAACTCAAACCTTTCTTTGTGCAGTATATGAAAATTTCAGTCAAATTGGAAGATAATTGAGGAAGTTATCAATAAAAAAAAATTAGTAGGCTTGATCGGCCATTTAGTTTTTTCGATTTCGACATGTATTTCATCCTATTACATAAGTTTAGGTATTGCATCAGCCAATTACATTACGTATGTATTGAATTCTATAATCGCTTAATTTAAGTTGCTTTTTATGCGGTCCCTATTCACCGCATAAAAAATACTTTTTAATCGAGTTGCGTAAACTATTTTTTATAGGTGCTGGTGAAGTTTAGTGCGATTATTTTGATGCGTTTTCTTTTATTCGGTCCCTATCCACCGAACAAAAGCATGTTTCAGTGTAATCTAGTAATGTATGAATAATAAAATAATATTTGTAGATTATTATATTAAATTTCACCATCATTAGCTAATAATGACAGGGGGGACATTTTTGAACATTAGTTGGAATTAATTTCATTCTAAAGATTCGGATTTATTTTTTGGAATTTCTGGGAATGGACTAATTGATAAAGTCCAAACAAGGACAAAGAAATCTCATTTTTTTTTATTCTATATTCTCTAATTGAGAATTATGTCTAAAATATAAAAGTTAATTAAAATGTTTTCACTCCTTTTACATCTAATTTATGTCTACAAACGAGCATTAAAAATTAAAAATAATTTTTTTATTTATAGATTAGTACATTAAAAAATATTTTACCTCGTGAAACTTAATAATTTTTTTTTACTACTTTTCACTTTTTATGATTAACACTAAATAAACATCAGCATCTCTCTAAATATAACCGCGCAAGTGAAATTTCATATTGGTGTACCGTGATTTTATCGAATCTGATATTTGCCTCTTGTTTCAATCGTGAAAATTTAGTGTACTTAACAGGGACTTTTGAGGGTCAGAACAGGGGAAACTTGATCAGAAACATGATTTTGACCTCACAAAGTTTAAAAGAATTTTTTACTTGGGTAAAATGAATCAAAAATTTAACATTCCTGTAAAAACATATTTATAAATATTTAAATATATTCATAAATTTCCCACTTGAAACCGCAAAACTGTAAGCAGTTTAACAGCGAAAGTAAACTTTCTGTTTAGTCTAAATAGTGTGTCTATTCAAAAACTGGCAATAAGTTTAGGACTATTGTACGAAGTACTATGAGTACGAATTAAATATATATATGCATAATAATTCTGTATTTGAAATAGAACAAAAAGTCCTAGAAGAAAATATTATTTTTTAAGTACTTAAAATATAAAAAATATTACTGAGTTAAAAGATAAATTCCACTTTATATTGAAAATCTATATGCTCTAAGCTTCTGCCCAACGTTTCTTATTAATGTTTAGCATTTTCATCTGCAACTATAAAAAAAAAAAAAAACACGCCGTGATTATAATATAGTTATCATAAATATTTTTTAGTTAAAAACAAAAAATAATAATTTAGTCATCATTTACTTTTCAAGTTTTTAATTAACTATGTATGCCATTCCAGCTTAAAATTTGCTTATGAATTTTACCCCACTTTCTATTGTGCGATCGAGCTGAAAATTTGCACGCATAATTCTGGTGACACTGAGTATTGCTCTTCTTAATTTTTCAATACTTTTTTTAGCTATCATATATTTATTTTCCCAAAAATTGTGTTATCTCGCACATATCAGCTTGTATCTCCTTGATTATTTGTCGGCAATTTTTTATTATTAGACCCTCGGAAAGCTCTTTTGATTCTAAAAACGATAAAGTCGTTATCTATAGCTTAAAATTTTAATTTTTAGTGATTTTTTGAAAGGTAAATTATTCCTCTCAATTTCTGTGCAACTGACATCCAAACAGCTATACATTCTAGGTATGGAAAAAACACTCAAATGTTAAATGTTAAAATAAATAAAAAATTTGTGAAAAAACACACATAAAAGGACACCTATAACCAGATATGATCGTTTCGACTGAAAATGTATTCAGTCTTCATCAGTCAAAGCTCTTCGTCTCACTGTTTTGTGAGACGAAGTTTGTGTTACACTGTTTTGTGTTATATATATATATATATATATATATATATATATATATATATATATATATATATATATATTCTTTTTGAGAACCGAAACTTTGAGGCCCCTTAGATTTAAGAGGCCCGAGGCGCACGCCTCATGCGCCTATTGGGAAATCCGCCACTGCCCCCGGTACATTTTATGAATTGTTTTAACTGTATTAGGTATATTCAATAAAAAAAGGGGGTGACGCTGTTTAATTCAAAGTTATGAACAATCTAAATATTTTCATATATTGGTGAAAAAGTAACTTAAAAAATTAAATAAATATTAGTAAATTTGGTTAACTAATACAGTTTAAAATGCAATTTTACTAACAGTAAATATAATTTACTTATTTTATATTAAAAAGTTACTTTTTCACCAGTATATGAAAATATTTAGATTCTTTATAACAGTAGATTAAATAATTTTTTATTAAAAATACCCAATACAGCCAAAATGATTAATAAAATGTACCAGGGAAAAATGGAAACCCTTTAATATGTAAAATAGCGACATATGCTGTTTATGCGAGTTACTTATGAGTTCAATTCAAAATCAAGATTATATTTTTAACTTTAATATATTTTTTGTATATGTTCAAACTTTTATCAATATACAGGGTGTCCAGCCTTAATGTGACCCAATAGCTAATTCCCGAACCGTTCGGTTTAGATATGCACTTCCAATTTAAAAAATGTTTTAAAAAGGGTAAAGAATGTTTTTACGTGCTTTTCGAACCAAAAAACTCATTTAGAAAAAAATTACAAAAATTAAATTTTTATACGGTCCCCAGGTCCTATCACTTATATTTAGGAAAAGATGCAGTACACAAAACTAAAGTAAACACAAAAAGTTTCATTTTATTACGATAAAAACTGGCCAAGTTATGGAACTTTGAAAATCATACATTTCATCCATTTTCTCGGCCAATTTCAAGAAGCTAGTAAGGGACCGTCTCCAAAGTGAAATTAATTGGAACTCTGCCAGGAAACTTTCGCTTTTGCACGTCACTCTTATGTAAATCGTTTTTAAATTTAAAAGTACACACATTACGTCAATATTACAATAATTGAGTACTTAAGAAACAAAATTTATTCTGTGTACGTGTAAAACATAGATAAAAAAATATTTTGGACGAAGAAAACTTTTCAAAAGCAGTTCCAAAAAATAGACTTATTTGCCTGCGTCTTCAGACTGATTTGCTGCGATACTGATCATGGCGAACGTTAAAAATCTGTTGTGTAGTCGCTTGCAATTGCATACAGCCGTATTCTAATATTACGAATTCTAGTATGGGAGAACGAGATGTATACAACTGGTCTCCAGGCATTAGCTCCTGCGCCAGGACTGGACGATAAGGAAATGCAACGTACGTATGTAATATGTTCCACACCGTCGATTTTGAGTAGGAACAAGCCTTGCTAATATCCTGGACACTACTTTCAGGATGAGCCAGGGCATATCCTAGAACATCCTCAGCGGGTATCCGCAAGCTTGAAGGTGTGGCACGAGGCAAGGGAATACGTCTATGACAACTCCCAGTTCTATGCAAGCGTTGAACAGCACGGGCAATTGTACTATAAGATAGATGTCTTCGACTGGGAAATTTAATGGTATAAAGTCTTGCCGCCTCTCTCTTATTTCGATTACACTGCCCATACAACAGTACCATTTCGCAGTATTCTTCATTTGTATACATCTCGTTCTCCTGTACTAGAATTCGTAATATTAGAATACGACTAATTTCGTATGCAATTGCAAGCGACTACACAACAGATTTTTAACGTTTGCCATGATCAGTACCGCAGCAAATCGGGGTCGCCGCGACTGAAGAAAGAGAGAGGAGATAGCAAGAGGGGGTCTGGGTACTGAGTTTCGTGACGTCACAAGAGAGGATGGGATTTTGAACAGTTTGCATTGAGTTCAATGGAAGAAATGGAATTAATAATGCCAATAAACACGAGTAGCTTAATTTTTTATGATGCACTGAAATTGCATTTTCGTTTTGAAACACATTGTTCTTTAATAAATAGTGAATCAACAATACTTTTTGTCATAAATTAATGAAATAAATTGGTACTGAATTTAAAGCAGTTTAGGCATTGTATGCAGTATGTTTTGCATTTCGGGCTAGCAAATACATTCTAAATAATACAATGGTTACTCACTGTTATCATTTATCTAAAATAATATGTATATGGATTAAATTTATACGTTGTGTAAGCATAAAGTCATATTTTTAAGTAAGTAAATATATTTTTAAGTAAAAGTAATAATATTTATTAATTTTACTTAAAAACTGAAATACATTATTTAGTTTTGCTTCGTTTTAATAAGCTTTTTGAAAGAATTGATGTTAAAAATATCTAGATTCATAAATAGTCATCTTAAGCCATTTCGTGACGTCACAAGAGGATGGAATTTCAAAGAGTTTGTATTGAGGTCTATGGAAGAAATCTGATCGATAATGTCAATAAACACTAGTAGTAGGAGGAATATAATCAGAAATTTATATAATTAATATATTAAAAACTTGTACAATACATGCTATATATAATTATATTATACAGACTCCTAATGTCAAATTTTATTAGAAGCAATTAAAGCACGAAAAGCAAGAAGATAAAAAGTAAAAGCTTTTATTGCTCAAACCTTACAAATACTATAAAGTTTTTCATAAAAGCACTACTAGTGTTTGCTTTAGTTTTTTCAGGGTAAGACTTTCAAATACCACATTGAGACATTTGAAATAGTATACATAATTAAATATTTAAAAAAATTAGTGAGTATAACTCTTGAATATGTAAAACTGCCCATATGTTCTCAGGGGTTTTCATGTAAAATATATTGCAGTAATACATATATATTTTGTTTTTGTTGTTGTTGTTAGCATTGCAGTAATACATTTTCTATTTTGAGTGAATTTCCATATTTGTGTTCATACTTATTTCAGAATTTTCAACAAATTCCAATAAACTGTTTAGCTGGGAATATTTCTTTAATAAATACCTTCCATTTTTTGTTTTTTAAGTATTCAGCAAATAGATTTTTCTTTTTTTTAATAAATAAATCAATCGTGAGATCCTCATTGAACTTTTAGCTACTTGATATGTACAGTGGAAGGAGACCTGCGTTTAATTTATAATTAATGATGAAATTTTCTTAACATAGAATTGCCATGAAACTTTTGATACATTTCTTAATTTCAAAAGAATTCATATTTTCCTTTGCATTACTTTTTTTTCGGTTTCCTCAATATCTTTTCCCAAACTGTTTTCTCTTCTTTTAGTAAGATCAGTTCTTTGTTGCATTTTGGTGATATCGGATATATAGGCTGGTAAGCTCGAAAAAATGCACGGGATAGCATTCGGTTCTACTTTATAATGCTTTCTTTTTACAGTTAAAAGTTCCCCATCTGATTTTAAAATAGTATAGTCTTTTAAAACATCTTCATCTCGAAATTGCTCAATACAAACATACGTATTTTTTCCCGAGGACCCTTTTTTTCTTGGAATATTTTTAATTCACTCGGCCCGCTTTTCTCCGTTTTTTGAGAAATTTGAAGACTTTTACATTTTCTCCTCTTTTGTAATTAGCTTTACAGCCTGAGACGCAGCAAACGGAAGCATAGTGATTGCTAGAACAAAAGAACAGAGAGCAATAAAACTAACGCAAAATACGGCAGTTTTATATTTTTATTTACACTATAGCGTAATAACTATTATGAAGTATGTTGTATTAAGAATAGCGATTGCTGGCTTACCATTAATATCCAAAAAAGGTACAAAACATCGTAGTTTCTTCTACTTTTCCGTATGATTCCAATGCTTTTAACGGAGAAAAGTCCATCCTTTCTTGTGACGTCACAACGCTTCCACGCGTTCAGTACCCAGGCTCGCCTTGTAATTGTCTACTCTCCCCCTCCCATCCCGGGGGCTCCGAGCAAATCAGTCTGAAGCCGCAGGCAAATAAGTCTAAGTTTTTGGAACTGCTTTTGAAAAGTTTTCTTCGTCCAAAATATTTTATTTTATCTATGTTTTACACGTACACAGAATAAATTTTGTTTCTTAAGTACTCAGTTATTGTAATATTAACGTAATGTGTGTACTTTTAAATTTAAAAACGATTTGCATAAGAGTGACGTGCAAGAGCGAATGTTTCCTGGCAGAGTTCCAATTAATTTCACTTTGGAGACGGTCCCTTACTAGCTTCTTGAAATTGGCCGAGAAAATGGATGAAATGTATGATTTTCAAAGTTCCATAACTTGGTCAGTTTTTATCGTAAGAAAATGAAACTTTTTGCGTTTTCTTTGTTTTTGTGTACTGCATCTTTTCCTAAATATAAGTGATAGGACCTGGAGACCGTTTAAAAATTTAATTTTTGTAATTTTTTTCTAAATAGGTTTTTTGGTTCGAAAAGCACGTAAAAACATTCTTTACCTTTTTTAAAACATTTTTCAAATTGGAAGTGCATATTTAAACCGAATGGTTCGGGAATTAGCTATTGGGTCACATTAAGGCTGGACACCCTGTATATTTTATAACTTTATCTAAACGATTAGAAGTTAATTTAAAACTTGTTATTACTGAACATTTAATTCAAAATTGCTTTTCAATAGCTAAAACCAGTAGTAAAATGTTTTATATTTAAAAATATAAAGTGTTTCCTTTTTTTAAAACGGCATGTGCGCAAGATAAGAACTGCTTGAATTTCCATGCTTTCACGATGTATGCAAATAGTATGTGACTCACACATTCTCTAATTATCTAGAATTGAGGTATAATTAGTGCGTTTATAAATTGTCAGGATTCGACGAAATCATCAAGGAACGACCTATTGGACGAATAAGCCTGCTTTTTTTATTACTTTTTCCCTGTAATAAAATGAGAACAAGTTTTCTATCTATAAATTTTAGTCCCACCCCCCGTCCCACGAGAAAAATCTTGTCTACTTCATTACACAAGCAGTTTTTTATTTATCTCTCTTAATTCTTTGATTTGTTAAATTTTACTACTCCAAACAGGTTTATGTTACATACTAGATGCATACATAATAGTATACAATTTAAAAAGAAAAAAAATTACCTTTGCATAAAAAGCTTAACCTATTTCATTCTAAGTTAAGACATAATGCAATAATGGTTGACTTTTGTTATAGTAAGCTCACATTAAGTAAAGGAGACTATTTCAATACGTGCACCCGCTCTATGTTGAGCATTACACGATTGGTAGCCCCCCTAAAGGAACACCAATGGGCCGCCGCATTGACAGCAAACCTTCTCGAGGAGTCTCAAAGAGGCCCTCATCAGGTTGCGCGGGGCTTGCCTAGCGGGTGGTAAACGGTAACCTTTGCCTGTCTCCCCACATTAGGGGAGGCAGTGCTGGAACCCAGACCAGCGGGGCAGGACGAGCCCGGCCCACTGTCCACCCGTCATCACTACAACAACCGTCGCACCGTTAGAAGATCTAAGGACACCAGAGAGCACGAAACTCGTGCAGCATAGACACCATAGGTTTCCTCTGTCCATTGACAGGGAGGAGGTCACAACCACGGTCGGAGGGGCTCGCCCTCCGTTCGGCGTGGTTCACCTGTTAGTTCTTTGCTCCATGCTTGTGCATGGCTTGCAAGAACCCTTTTGCGGGGTGGAATACCGCGAGAACCGCGGTTTTCCTGAAATACATGCACCACCAGTATTTCGAACTTTATGCACCACCATTGGGGGACTCATAGGTCCTTCCCTGAAATACATGCACCACCAGTATTTCAATTTATGCACCACCAGTATTTGATGCCGGCCGGCTGGCCGGGCATCTTGGGAGATACATGCACCACCAGTATTCCCTAGCAAATTCGAGAAGCAAAATACATGCACCACCAAGTATCTATCTCCCACCAGCTATCTCTGGTTTGGGGAAGCGCTCGCTCTTTTCTCTAAGTTGCCCGTTAACTTAGTGAGTCTCCTAGCGCGTCGAGGAAGCGGGACAGGGCCTCGCGCCCTTTTTCGCTCCGCACGTAGTTATTGAATGTTGAAGCATCCAATTTCGGGCAGAACCGATTTCTCAGTTCCTGTAACCCAGGGCAGTGGGCTACGATGTGCAGACTGTCGGCGGGACTTGTCAGAGGGCAGAAGTTGCAATTCCTTGTCTCCTTTACGGAGAACCGTCGAAAATAGGCCGGGAAGGGACCATGGTCCGTCACGACCCAGTTCACCTTCCTACTTTTCCAAGTTCTCTTTTCGCTCACCGTTGGAAAGATCGAACGTGTGAAACGTCCGACTTCTGCTTCTTCCCACCTTTTCTGCCACAGTTTCCTGGCTTCAGTCCTCATGGAGTACTTCACGCTCCTTATCGAACTCTTTACTCTTTCGTCTACTGATGGTTTCTGTGTTCCACTCTTCGCCAGAGCATCGGCTTCCTCGTTTTCCCAGGTTCCGACATGTGCCTTCACCCAGTGGAAGCGGATCCGCCTATCTCCGATTTCGGAGTGGATAGCTGCAACCATTGCATTTCTGCAATTCAGCCTTGAGAGAGCTTGGAGTGAGGACTGGCTGTCCGTATAGACGTCCAAGGTTTCTGTGCTTCGACAGAGTGGGTCCTGCAGACCTTTCAGGATCGCGACGAGTTCGGCCTGGAATACACTTCCGTTGTCCGACAACCTGTAACGGCCGTCCGAGATTCTCTTCTGACCGCTATACAGGACGTATCCTGATCCCACTTTGCCATTGAGCCTAGACCCATCCGTGAAGAGCTCTAGTCCCTTCCTCCGTGGGCCCAGGGTGTCCCAGCTGATAAACGGACTCCTACTCGGGTGTGTACCCCATCGCGGAAGTTCGCCCTCTACTTCGGAGGGTTCTATTCTCGTATCTCCGAACTGGATCGATTGACCCTGCTTTCGGAGTCTCGAGATAATTCTCGAGATTATTAAGTAAAATCGTGCTTATTATGAGAAAAAATATTTTATATGTTTAAGGTAAGCAGTTGATTTTATGGTAATTGTACCTGTATATTTCACTCTATAATAAAAAATAACAAGACTTATAATTAGCGATTAAAAAGAAAATGATTAAAAGAAACAAAGCACATTAGTTAAGTAATTATTTAACTCACCTCTAAAATTTTGACGGCCGGAATTAAAATTAGTAGTTACCCCGACAAACTTTAACAACACCGGCCAACACAATTTAAAGAGAGCCAGACAAACTTATTAATACATGTCAAGCTAACGATAAATCGTGTTAGCATTAAACTTGAAAATATTCCAAGAGATTTTTGAAAAATATCCACTTTTATAGTTAAAACTATCGAAAATGTACTCTTCTGTGCAGCGCAGCAGCTCAGCCAGTGACCACGCGATGAAAATGAAGCTAGATCTGTCCTTGCATAAAAAAACTGCGAAGTGAACCACGACCGAATACACACACAAAAAGAAGAAGAAAAAAAAAAGGCATCTGTGGCGTGACTTCAGCGTTCTCCAAAATTCTGAGAAATCGGGTGGGGTGGACAGGTCAAAGGTCGTGTGAAAGGACACGGTAACGTTTGTCTCCCCTGCACTGTTTATTCGACGTTAAACTGACTATTAACTAAGCTGAAAAAAATTCTCGGTGCTCCATCTGTTTCTTCTTGGCTGGCTGCGGGGGGGGGGGGGTCTCTCAGATCGCCGAAGCTATGAGCGGAAAATCGGCGATCTATTGACGTAACATAGACCTCGTGAGACCTCAGTCGAAAGTCAGCCGCCTGCCTGACCAGCATACAACGGCTCTTTATAACGTCGACAACACAATGTATGTTTGATCTCTTTTAAACGCTATTTTTTGCTGTAATTTTTCCTCGACCTATTTTCGACATTTCGACATCGGGAATACGTAATTTATACGTGTGTGCGCTGGCTGGGAAGAATTAAACTCAGATCTCAAGGTACTACCATATATTTACATAACCAAGAAAAAATTATTCAAATCCACTTTTTTTACAGTGGATGTGATCCAAATTTCTCAATGCCATTTAACTGATTCACAACTAAGTAAATGATAGTAAATATATGAAATCCTGCTATTTTGTGTTTCTTCTGGTACTTAAGTATTCGGTTTGTGGGGCCTGGCGAGCTTTATCGATGCTTACTACCTTTTCATTCCAATCCGTACTTAATTTTTAAATCTGTCCACATAATAGCTTTTCTTTTTGGTTTCCTATATTTTGCTCTTTTCGGATATGTTGTTTAAGTATGTATGGTTCCCTAAATCAAAACATTTATTATTCCATGGATAATTAGAACTTTGTATCTACTGAGTGGATGCTACATTGATTCCTAAGTTAAGCCTTTTTACTATATACTATATATATGCCATATAAGCCATAGATGGCCTCTTTCAAACTTAATTGATAGATATCTGGTTAAGATATTCATTTTCAGCACGTGCTGCCACAGCCTGTTAATCTCTTGGTGTCTCACCAGTGAACTCTGCCTTTGTCTATGTTACAGCAAATTAGATTTTTGTTATAAATCCCTGGTCAAATTTGTGATTAGAGGGTGGTGTTATTCCCTGGAGTGATGTTGCGGAACTACTCATTGTAAAATTGCTGAACTTGGTGCGGTACTCGCCCTTCTTGCACTTACTTTAACATACTCATGTAATCCGGATGAATGAAACTCCCTCTATATAGTTTGTTACAGTAAATAAAAATACTCAATATATCTTGATTAATTAAATTCTCATCCACCACTCGGATAGACGACATTTATATATTATTAGATTTTATCACATAAAAATATTTCATACAATGAAAATATACAAATCAGTTAGATTCAAATTATTTAATTTTTATATCAAAAAAAAAAATAATATTTTGCACATGCAACAAATCCACTATGAAAAATTTTATTGTAACTACCTGTTATACTTAATATGATGTTCAAAAAACTATTGCTTCAGAATAAATGTACAGTAAAATCTTAATAGAATGAATTTGAAAAGCCCGAAGATCACACATTTGTAATTAATTTTTTTGCAGTCAAATTTCAGCATGACTGAATTTGCACAATATGATGTTCTTTTAATAAAAATATTTTATTCGTTAATCTGAAAAATCTGTAAAAGTGAACTGATATTGTAACAAGATTTTACTGTAATTTATACATTATGTTATGATTTAATTGTTGAATATATCAAAGATGTAAATACAAAAGATCCATACTATATCGCCAGATGTAAAATAAAAATTATACAAAGTAGTATTTTAAAGCTTGGGCACATCACTGTTAGGTGCTTACCATAAAAGCATGTACTTGTTTTTTTGTAGATCACTGATACACCTGTTCCAATTTAAAGGGAATATGCACCGGCAAATGAAAGAAGAAAATTCTACACTTTATAGCATAAAATACAGTTTAGATGACTTAATAATGGCACTGTACAAATTACTGTAATACCGTACAATTCTGTACAAATTTTAGCAAGGAAGTCATAGAATACGAGAAACAGGGGACCATCCTCTCCTAACAAGGCAACATGTGATGGTTGATAAAAATTTAGCCGAAAAATTATTTAATTGTTATTATTAAACTTAAAGATAATTTAAAAATATCCAAATAATTAAATTAAATACATCATTTGATTATAAAAAAAGTTATTATACCAAAGTTTCAGCAGGAAGAAAGAAATAATAATAATAATCTATATAAATTAAATTGGACTTTTGTCTGTACATTTCTTGGAATTCAAAAATTTTGCGATTTCTATCCGTTTCAAGCACCTGGAAATGCGGTGCGACCCTAAAAAAAAAGTTTGTCTGTCTGTCGTTCTGTCCGTGAAGCTTTTTTTGTTCAAGCATCACGTAAAAACGACTGAAGCGAATGATATGAAATTTGGTTTCATGATAGATGGTCACTCAACTTAAAACATAGGCGTGGAATTTTTAAAAAATCTTGATTGGATTTTGAGATTTTGCGAAAATCCTTTCAAACTGCGTAAATTTGTGTTCGAGCATCACGTATAAACGACTGAAGCAATTGAAATGAAATTTGGTATCATGATTGGTGGTCACTGAACTTAAAACATAGGCGCCGATTTAAAAAAAAAATCTTAATTAGATTTTGAGAAAAATCGTTTTAAACTGCGTAAATTCGTGTTCGAGCATCACGTAAAAACGACTGAAGCGATTGAAATGAAATTTGGTATCATGATTGGTGGTCACTCAACTTAAAACACATGCGTCAAATTAAAAAAAAATCTTGTTTAAATTTTGAGAAAATCGTTTCAAACTGCGTAAATTTGTGTTCGCACATCACGTAATAACTGCAAAGGTGAAAAAATGATATTTGGTGAAATGATAGGTGGTCACTCACCTTAAACTATAAGCATCTAATTAAAAAAAATAGATCAGATTTCGAGATTTTGCGAAAATCGTTTAAAACTAAGTGAATCTTTGTTCATGCATTACGTAATAACAACTAAAGCTAAGGATATGAAATTTGGTAACATGATAGACGGTTGCTCAACATAAACTATAGGTGACCAATTTTTTAAACATTTTTATTACATTTTGAGAAAATTCTCTCAAAATACGTTTATATTTCTTAAGCATCACGTAATAACGACTAATACGAATGATACGAAATTTGTGATATGATAGGTAGTTGCTAATCTTAATTTATAGGCGTTGAATTTTTAAAATATTTTGATTACATATTGAGATTTTGTGAAAATCGTTTTAAAATGCTGAAATTTTGTTTCAGCATCACGAAATAAAAACTGCAGGGAATGAAACGAAATTTGGTGACATGATAGGTTGTCACTCAACTTAAATTCTAGGCTTCCAATTTTTCAAAAATATTGATTAGATTTTGAGATTTTGCGAAAATTATTTCAATATGCGTAAATATTCGTTAGCGCATCACATAATTGCGACTAAAGCGAATGAAATGATATTACTTAGTTACTCTCTAACCTGTAATATTTTAACAATACATAAAAATTACCGATAACTTTGCTTTCTTTACTTTGGCAACATACTTACTACATACATTCTGTGTACTCCTACAATGCTGACGAAAGTTTTTGCTTTTTGGAAATTTGCATTCAGTACTAACCCGTCAACGACGGGTACTTCAGCTAGTAATAATAATAATAATAATAATAATAATAAACAGCTTTTTTGGATATTCAGCAACTGAAGAAATTATCATCACAGTACAAAGAAATTTCAAAAAGCTTAATTTGTTCCAGAAGCTGATGTTAGTGATGAGGGAAATAAAATACCCAATTTTGGCTACTTGAACTACTTTCAACAAATGCGGCTCTGAATCATTTTCCAGGTTTTGGAAGAAAATTAAAAAATTTCCCAACTTCTTTTGAAGAAATGGCATTCCCTTACATCTCCAGAAAAGGAAAACTCTTCTTTGGGGTGGGAGGAATCTAATTATTTAAGACATCATTAAATTGCATTTTATACATAAAACAGTGACTGCAGCATTTGCACACACTTTCATAATAACAAGTGTTTCTGATCACAGGGAAAAAAAAAAAAAAGTAGCAACACTTTATGCCCCTCTGTTCAGAATTATAGTGAAACTTCCCTTAGAGACCACATTTTAGACCACAGAAAATCAATCTTTAAGAGAGATGGTCTCTAAAAACTAAGTTTCATGCAATATATGTACTATGAAAACCTGCTAGTGAATTAATTTACTATACCATGTCTGAGCTTCAAAGAAAGATTTTCCATCAGCAAGACAAATGACAATCTCATAAAGACAGGGATCCAATTTCAGATGAAACTGAACAGTTGCATAACTATATTGTTGACAGGGCCCGATTATGACTAACAGGGGCCCCAGGCATTGATGAATTTGGAGGCCCCCATCTATGAAATGTTTTATTTTACAAAAATTTTGATAGAAAAAAAGAATATTTCAAAACAAAATTTGAAATTGGGGGCCCTGGGCAAAGTCCCAGATCAGGGTTTCTACAGATTTCACAGCTTTTGCTTCCCTGACATCTATCATGCTCTTCCCTGACTTTATCTAGCGTGCTTTCCCGAATTTTGTATTTCCATTTTTAAAATTACATCCTTTGATTAACAACTTTTTATATATTTTGCCCCTTCTTTTAGAAATAATAAAAATAAAATTAATATATACAAGAATCTTATTTGACATCACTGGATTCTAACTAAAACCATGTTTGATAATAATTTAAGATAAAATTAAGCATATTTCAACTGCACAAGATATGCTCATAAAGAACACATTTTAAAATTATTTATAAGGTTAAATGAGAAAATAAAAATAAGACAAATTCTATACTTAGGTTCAAACAGCAAAAATTTTCTTGATTTTACCGCAAAATTCCATTTTTCTTGCATTTCCTAGACCTTTCTTCTATTTCTGCTAATTTCCCTGACTTTTTTCCCAAATCCCTGACCAAAACTTATTTCCCTGACTTTCCAGTTCTGTAGAAATCCTGCAGATAATAAGCCCCTGATTGTTGAGCACAGGACAGGTGTCGCAAGCTATGGGGACCGGGGCACATTTTTGGCTTGAGGGGGGACGAGGAAATCTCCTTTGCTAAAAAAGCTCTAACAAATAAACAAGAAAGAAAGAGACTGAAGGCTGGGATCACACAGCAAAGCACATTTTTCACCTCACATTTGTAGGTGGGTAAAACATAGTTAACTGATTACGACTGCTGGACAACATTTTGTCGTTATATTAGCCTGAAGAGAGTTTAAAATATCCATGACGTGACTTACAAGTACTAATAAAAAGAAAATTTAAATCGAAATAATGAAGAATTTTAATTGATTAATAGAAAACTAATCAGATTTTTAATTACTTATTTTAAACAATAATATTTTATAATGAGACCTCTAATAGCAAAACAGATTTCAATTTTTTGAGGGGGTGTGCATAAAAATCTAACTAAAAATTAGAAATTAAAAGATTTTGGGCCTTTTAATTTTTGTGAGCCCTTCACCCCTGAATTCCTTTACCTTGTTTTCATAGCAAGAATAGGGTCCTCTTGAGAAAATTTTGGGAGGAGAGAGGGGGTTCCGACCGCCCAATTCTGCACATGCCACTGAAATAATGTATTTTTTATTCATCCTCTCAATAATTTGCAGGTTACAATGACAATGTTGTTGAGGGCCGTGACAAAATCATCGGATGGAACCCTTCCTCAATGGATCTGATGAGGTCCTCCTTTATTACTACGCATTCTACAACAAGGCAATATTTTTTTCTCACAAATACCTTCAAATCTTGTCCTACCATGGGCGAGTGAATAAGACACTGAACTTGTGGCTGAAGTGTGAAGATCCAGAGATCTGGCCTACTGCACAGCTGATCTAACTCACTGGAGTTTTTGGTGCTTTCGCCAAATGTAACATGAATACTGAGAGTTTCAAAATTAGAGGAACAAACTTCTTAGAGAGGTAGGTTACAACAAGACAGTTCAGAATCACATAGCAATGTGGGTTGTAAATGACGTCTTCTCATGTAGCTATTAATAATCACTGTGGAAGAAGTGTTGAAATGTGCATCTAATTTCTTAGCCAACTTCATAAACAATAGTTTTCCCTTAAACAATTTCATCGATGTAATGAAGAAAAAAAAGAAATAATTTTTCATAATTTTTATAAAGTGCAATCTGTGAATGATGTATTAGTTTTTAAAAAACCGTATTCAGAAAGTTCACTATTACTCTTGGACTCTTCTTCTAAACTGATTATTAACAGGTACATGAAAACGTTTCCGACCCCACATCACTGTGATTCTGAATTGTCTTGGTGTAACCTACTCCTCCTAGAAGTTTGTTCTTCAAATTTTGGAACACCCTGTATATGTCAGAATACCCTAAAAAATTCTCTGCCCAAGGCACCTCCCTCAAGATACAGCTCACATGTAGCTTTGCCATAACATAACACAACACCTTCAAATCTTGATACTTTTCTTTGTGCTTAATTTTATTATGCCACAGAATATGAACGACTTCTTTCCTTTCTTCATGAAAAACATACTCATGGACAATTCGAGGAAAGGCAACAGTAGCCCTTTTTCAGTCAGAGCCTTTCAGAGAGAAGAGTCATTTCAAGATTTCCTCCAGGGGCAATTCCTTAAAAAATTCTCTGCCCAAGGAAATCCCCTCTAGACACAGCCTTCATGTAGCTTTGCCATAACATAACACACCTTCAAATCTTGATACTTTATTTGTGCTTAATTTTATTGTGCCACAGAATATGGACAACTTCTTTCCTTTTCTCGTGAAAAACATCCTTATGGACAATTCGATGAAAGGCTACAATCAGGGCCGGATTTACACATTTTTGCGCCCTAGGCCAAATACCATAATCGCGCCCCCCCCCCTCTCGAAAAATTGATCAATAGTTTCAATTTAATATGCATAATAATTCGTTTTTTCTCATCAGCACTATATGTACAAAAGTGTTTTATAAAGTACATACAGTTTTTTTTTTTTTTTTTTTTTTTTTTAAAGCACCAGAGTACTACTAATTTCAACCTTGCTTTTTGTGTAGACACGATTTTGGTACATTTTTCGCGTCGAGTCACTTTTCAAACGAGTTTGCCAGGTAACGTGGAGGGGGGGGGGGCGTTAATAAAATGTTGAAAGTCGCACAAGGTTTGCAATTTTTGATAAAGGATCGCTAAACTGGGTGCCAAAACACAACAATCTTATAAATAAAAATGAAATTCTGTTTGTTTGTTTGTGGATTTGATTCGTATACAAATCCACAAAAATGGACCTATCGGCCTGAAATTTAGTACAGATATGTAAAATAATATAGAATAACTCATAGTCCACTTTAAAACTTTGAAAGTCCACCCGTTCCCGGAATTTAAGAGATTTTTTATGCTCTTCACGCAAAAATCTTTCCGTAATTGTAACCCCTGTAGTGAAAAAAGTGTGAAATAACGATCGTGGTTGCCATGTGTGGCGATTTTGCCGAATAAAATGTTTTAAATTCTCAAAGTAAAAATAAAAGAATAATAATGATTTTTTTTTTTTGTTAGTTTATATTCGTAAGGTTATTTTTTTAAAATTATAATATCGTGTGCATGGGAAATCAGAGCAGGAATGTAATGCTTTACACGTAAAACAATAAGAATTGAAGATTTCCGAGGCTAATAGGTAAATTATTTTAGTTTGGCGAAAAAATAAAATGGCTCAAATGCCGATTTTGTGAAAGTGAGTTCTAGCGGTTTGCACAGATTTCGGCTTGGCGCAATTTATTGAGAGCTTAAGGAAATAGATTTTTGAAAACAAGTGCAAAGGTTTTATTAGAATACAGCTTTAAATTTTAATTTTCCGTGAAGAAATAATGCAGTTATTAAGGGATTTCAATTGATCTATCTCCAGAATTCTCGCCAAATGAGTACACTGATTTAAGTTGGGGGAATTCCGCCAAATTTCAGAAAATTGAAATCTTCTCATTTAGTACATCGGAGTAATGATGAATAAAACACGTTATAGTTGATAATTTTAAAAAATTCGGCTGTATTAAGGGATTCAACTTTTCAAATAAAGGCTTGCTTTACTTTTTCGCGGTCGAACCATTTCCCATATATTATTGCTGCTAAGTCAATGCTTCGAATGATTTCCTGAAAAAACGCTTGCAAAATGGCGTATGTTGGCACTTTGGCGAGGCTTAGATTTGAAACTGGATTTTATTTGAGACTGGGATATATAATGACACTGGTTATAGATAAAAATGAATGTTGGTATGAGTGTATGAGGTTGAAAAACTCCAGCACAGTTGAGCACCGTTGCACCATGAAATTTGGTTCACCTAAGTCTTTTATCATGGAGAAGCTTTTTATGCTATCCGTTTTCCTCTAACTTGCCACCAGGTGGCGCAGCAGAACGTCGAATTCTATTCCGTTTAGCCGTTTGCTATGCGAATATCGTCCAACCGATTTCGATGAAATTTGGGACACGCGAATATTAGAACACGGAGAATATTTTTCACTATCCATTTTGCTGTAACTTGCCGCTAAATGGCGCTGACCGATCGGCATAAAATTTTTTATACTTACACATTTGAGCACGAAGAATATATTCTAACTGCGTTCCTTTTGATGTTACTCACCACTAGATGACACTGCAATGCATTATTATTTTAAGTCGCCACTAGATGAAGCTGCAGCAGGCCAAATTCTGGACCATTCAAACGGTCGCTATGAAAATCAGTATACATAGCTATTTGAACAATGAGAATATTTTGGCGTTATCCATTTTGCTATAACTCGCTACTTGACGGCGCTGTAGCAAATCATTACTTTAATTAACTACTAGATGGCCCTGCAGTGTATCACTTCTTGACTGTGCAAATGATCGTTATGAAAATTGGTATACATAGATAGTTGAACACGGTCGCTATGAAAATCAGTATACATAGCTATTTGAACAATGAGAATATTTTGGCGTTATCCATTTTGCTATAACTCGCCACTTGACGGCGCTGTAGCAAATCATTACTTTATTTAACTACTAGATGGCCCTGCAGTGTATCACTTCTTGACTGTGCAAATGATCGCTATGAAAATAGGTATACTTAGATATTTGAACACGGGGAAGAGTTTGGCGCTATCCATTTTCCTATATAATTTGCCACTAGATGTCGCGTCGTCAGGGCTGTCCAGCCGATCGTCCTGAAATTTCGTATTCATCGATATCTGAATGCGAAGAATATTTCCGCCGTATCCGTTTTGCTAAAACTCGCCACTAGATTGCGCTACGCCGCATGGCCTTCTGCACCGTACAAACGATTGCCTTGCAATTCGGTATGCATGATTATTGGACACAATATAACGCGATATCCACTTTGCTATATCTGTTTATTACAATGAATAGTAATCACCACAAATCGTAATATCAAAAAGTCCATTCATTCCCGTGCGAAGAACGGGTACTTCAGCTAGTTTATTATAAATATATTTTGAGTATAGTTAGATAACGCCTGGCGAATATTGTAAAATAGTTCGAGTAAGCGATTTAAATATAGATTTTAATTCCGAAGCAGTGTTTTATAGAAGAGAGAAGACAAATGCGGTACACATCATGGATTATGATACACTTTCCAAATGGTATTTATAAAGGTGAAGTATAGTCTGACTATGCCTGGCGAAAATGGTTAAACAGTTTTGGTAGGCGATTTCAATGTAGCTTTCTATTCCGAAGAAGTGTTTTATGGAACAAGGAAGGAAAACACGGTACATTCATGGGTTAGGATACCCATTCCAAACAGCATTTAAAATGTCTACGGGATATAGTTGGAATATACCTGGAGAAGATTGTAAAATAGTTTCAGTAGGCGATTTTAAGATAGATTTCGATTCCAAAGATGTGTTTTACGGTACAAGCAAGAGATGATTCCTATTTTAACGCCCCCGTTCTCGCCAACCTAAAAAATCCCGCACTTTGGCGAGCTTTGCAGTCATGGGTCTCTAGGACATATACACAACTTTCAACGCTCCCAAAAGAACTAGATGAAAACTAAAGTGTACTAATTAGCGATCAACGCACCCGTTAAGGAATTTGAAGACACTTCATTATTAAAACTACATTCATTGGCAACCCAAAATAAATAAAAATGTAACGGAATGCTTTACTTACAGGTTATTAAAAATCACCATTTTAATTCTAAATTACGATGGCCACATCGATACAAAAATCGTCTTGGTAGCTCCATATGCTTAATGATCGCCACCTTGGCGAGAGTCGGGGCGTTCAAGGAGGAATCAACCCAGAAAGAGAAACACGGCACACTCATGGATTATGATGGACATTCGAAACAATATTTAAAACGGTGAAGTATAGTTGTAATATACTTGGCAACAATTATAAAATAGTTTATGTAGGAAATTTTAAGATAGATTTCGATTCCAAAGATGGCTTTTATGAAACAAGGAAGAAAAATACGTCCCAGTCATGAAAAATGATACACTCTCCAACTGAATGGAATAACGAAAAAAAATAGGGACTACGTATAAACTATGATACGCTTTTAATGTAGAGCACTTTGGTGCGTATTTAAAATCTGAAAGTGTTTCAGATTTTCTTCCCTTTTAAGATTGTCAGATAATTTACATCATCTATCATCATTTCGATAGGAAGACTCTGAATTTTACCATTTAAAGCCACGAAACAGTTCAGTTTTGTGAAACTTATGAAAAGTCATCGCAAAACAGAGGATTGCATTGTAAACTTCGTGCAATTTTTGGACACGTTAGACGTCCTTGGACACGTTAACTTTCTGCAAAACTTCGGTATCAGCTTATGTTCTCAGCATTTTTATGGGTAGCCTACCAGAATCAGAATGCACTTTTTCTGGCGATCTTTTAGATGGAACTAAGAAACCAGAAATGATCGCTTCATTAATTGCACGATGTTTCACCGATATATTTTGGATGAGAGTTGATAATGCGTTTTCAAATTCGCACTACACTCAAAGCAAGTGTTTTTCTCGAGCAGACACATTTACCGTTTTGTGCGTGTGTGTGGTGTGGTTCTCTTTTCGGGAACGTTGGGATATCGGAAGAGCACAGACAGTTAGATGCCTTTTCGATAACTTACTTTGAATAATTGTTCTCTCCGGTACCCCTCCTTTCCTCAATGTGATTGTTCTGCAGCGGATCTCTTAGTTCTGTGACACATGTCGCCGACTTGGACATGGTCTGTGCTGCGGTGCTCTGCGAGCAATTCTGTGTCTTCCGAGGGGGGAAGGGGGGGTTAATGGATCTCCACACATGGGTTTTCTATAGATAAGAAATTGTACTAGGGAAAAAATGAATTTTTCGGAAGCCATAAACGTGTTTTTTTGGGCAATAATCACTTAAAGTAAATCGTTTTTGTTTCTCATTTTCAGTCCCTTTTCGATAACTTACTTTGAATAATTGTTCTCTCCGGTACCCTTCCTTTCCTCAATGTGATTGTTCTGCAGCGGATCACTTAGTTCTGTGACACATGTCGCCGACTTGGACATGGTCTGTGCTGCGGTGCTCTGCGAGCAATTCTGTGTCTTCCG